>PVIY010029245.1:0-32208 GCA_004026745.1 Myrmecophaga tridactyla
AACCCTGAACTTCATCGGCCTTCTTGAACCAAGGTATCTTTCCCCAGATGCCTTTGATTGGATATTTCTATAGACTTGTTTTAATTGGGACATTTTCTCGGCCTTAGAACTGTAAACTAGCAACTCATTAAATTCCCCTTATTAAAAGCCATTCCGTTTCTGGTATATTGCATTCCGGCAGCTAGCAAACTAGAACATTATAGTACCAAGGAATGTGCATGACTGATATTTTTCATGATGATACTTTTTGGAATTTTATTTAGCCTTGGAAGGAAAACACCAATTAATGGGCTGGACCAACCTGCTCTGGTTAAACAGAAAGTTAATTTAGAAGTGACCTGAAAGTGAACTCTTTTGAAAGTCAGGAATGTGTTTGCACTAATTTTGGGTTTTATTTTCTCTCTGATATAAGAGATGCTGAAATAGTCAGAGCCAGGAACTATCTTCATTGAATTTCCATCTGGAAGAAAAAAAGGATAGAAATATTGGAGTAGCTTCAGGATAATTCTGCAAATTCAAGAGCAGATTTGTAGAATGAATTATTGTTTGTAAAATCCATGGAACATAATAGGTTTTAAATAAATGTCACCTCTTTTTTCTTGCTCACCATTCTGAAAAACAGTGTGTCAGGGACAAATTATCTTAACCTCTGGAAGCAAAGACACTTCTTTCAGGATGTTTTGCTTTTCAAAACTAGGCCCAAGGTCTCACTTTTAAATGTCCAAATTCTCCCTCTCCCACTTCTTTCAAGCTAGAAGTAAGATTGCAGTATGACCTGAACAGTCATCCAGAAATCTGCAAGAATTATATTATGTTGCACTGCATAAAACTCTCTCTTTATCTGCCAACAAACACATCTGAGCACTAACTGACAAAATGAGATAGAGCGATAAGGAAGAGGAAGTGCACCCTTTATGATCTTGTTCTGCCTCATGACATCAAACCTCAACTAAATATTGATAACTAGGAGATTTTTATCTCTAGCCAGACATCTCCCCTGAATTCCAGTCTCTTCTGTGGCATGTCCACTTGTCTGACTATATGATACCTCAGACTTACTATGTCCAAACCAAACTCCTGATGTCCATCCCCAAAACTGCTCCTCTGGTAGCCTCCTCATCTCAGTTGATGAAAAGTGCATCCTTCCAGGTGTTCAAGACAAAATCCTTCACTGTTCTACATTCAAAATATATCTAGAAACCAACTTATTTTTACAGCTTTTTAATTTATCCGTACCACATTAGGGTATTTTTTCTCTCCTCTACATCACTGTAATCACTTCCTAACTGGTCCATGCTTTTACCCCGTCCCCAGACTCTAGTCTCATTGTAGATCTCAAGGGAATCCTTTTAAAGCAAAACTAGATCATGTTCCACCTCAAACCTTCCATTGGCAGTCCATTGTACTCAGGGTAGAAGTAAAAGTCTTTAAATGGCTTACAATGGCCGCTATCAGGAACCAGCAAATTTTCTCTATAAAGATCCTGAGTGTAAATACTTTAGTTTTAACTCAAGTTAACTCAGAATGACAATAGACAAAATATAAATGAGTGGTCATAAAGCCACATTTCAATAAAATTCTATCACAAAACCAGCAGGACAGATTTGGCCAGTAGACCATAGTCTGGCAACTCCTGTCCAGCATTTACCTTCCTTGCCTTATTTTTCTCCATAGCACCTCACACCATCTTACATACCGCTTATGTACTTTTTTATTTTATGTCTCATATAATTAGTATAAAGGTACAAAGGGGGAAAAATTGTCTATTTTGTTTATGCAATATCCCTAGAACAGTTTCTGGTGCATAGTGAGCATTCAATAAATTTTTGTTGAATAAATGAATGAAAGGAAAATGATGAAAACACAGCCATGCAGGATACCAATGGTTTGGTGGCCAATATCTCACTGTACATGCATGTGGAAGACTAAAACATGCAGACCACTGCACACACTGCAATGCACCCCATTATAATGGGCAAACATTTCCCAAAACCACCATCTAGATTCCTTGACCATGCAGATAACTATAATTATGATCACAGAGAATTTCTTGTATTTTTTAACACTGTATTTTTCAAAACCTCTCTCAACATCTGTTATCCCATTTCATCCTGACAACAGTCCAATGAGGGGGACAGAGAAAATTTTTATTTTCCACATTTACTAATTAAAAAGATAAGACATAGAGACTGAATTATCTTCTGAGGGTCACAGCATTAGTGAGTCCTTCACAAAGCCACATCTAAAAATGTATTTTCCTCTTAATGGCACTTCTGATTCAGAGTAGTTAAGGTTTTATTTTTCACAATAAAAGGGAATATATTCAGGAAAAGAGAGACAGAGAGAATATAACTTTATCCCCTGAAACACTTTGCAAAGTTGGAGATAGGAAGGCAGTTAAAGTCACCCATCCCTGAAAATAATAGCTCTCTAGGCTTTGATATGAGAATTATTGGGTGCTAAATGACAATTTGCTAGTAAGAATGAAGAATTAAGACAATATTTACTGGGAAAGTAGTAAAAAATTTAAAAAATAATCAAACCTTTAAACTTCTATGACCTGTGGTCCCCTGGAGACTCTTCCACTGGATTTTGGCAAGGACACTGGCAGTCTTGAAAATGGTTCTGCAAGTTCTTCCAGTTTCTTTCTTAATCGGGGCCTTGGGGAACCGGTGTCTGTTTTCTTAGAAGCAGAAAGGCAGACAGGGAGATTTCTGGGTTCCTCTGTTTAAGGTCAGCCATATCCTAAGGGAAAAATGGAACTGTGAAACAATGCTTTTCCAGTATGACATTCTTGTTTAAAACTTTTGGTGTGGCAATGGCTTTGTTTCTTTTGGAGCTAGCATCAATGTAAATTCAATACAAACACTCCTTAAATCTTCTAAGCTAATAGCTGAAATACAGAGTCTCTGAAGACCTGAAGTAGAATTTGCATATACAAGAAAAGTTCGACAGTTCTGGCTTCCACATTTGGGATCTTCCCTTCATTTCATGATCTGCAACCACCACACATCAGAAAAGTCTTTGTAATCAACAAGTCACCAATCAAAAACATTTAATGGTGTCTTAAAGACTAAACTTCCAATTGTAAATGGCTCAGCAAACACTGGCTTGAGAAGGCATCAGGAGCTGCGACTGGGCTCCGTGGGAAGGAGATAGGTGGCATGTTGTAGAGGCATGATGTCATATGTTAATCCATCCCAGAGCTCTATCTTACATCTTCAACCTTCTCTCTCTTCACTTCCCTTCAGCCTTGGTTCCCTCTTGCTGTCAAAACCATTCTCTGGTCACGTTTCTCTTCTTCTAAAGGACTGTTCCTTCTACTCTTTTCCTGAAATGCTGTTCATCTAGCACTCTAGAGTCCAGCAAGTTCCACCCTTCTCCTGATTACTCCACAGTCTTTCCTATTTTCTAATGCCAATGTACATTTGGTCTTTATTTTTCACTTTAGCACTTTTTGTTCCTTCCTAATGCTTAAATATTTCACATATAACAATTTCACCTCTTTTAACTCCCAGGCAAGGCCAAGGACTTGAATTTCTTTGACTCCTTCAACAATGGATTCCACAGTGAGAGATTAAATGTATGCATAAAACTAATGATTAGGGAGGCTGCCGTGGCTCAGCAGGCAGAGCTCTGACCTGCCGTGCTGGAGGTCTGGAGTTCGATCCCTGGTGCCTTCTGCCCATATGCAAATTAAAAAAAAAAAACAAAAAAACTAATGATTAACTTTCTAAAGAAGTCCTTCTCTCCTTTGAGTTTTTTTTTTTTTTTTTTATGCCCATAAATAAAATCCAAACTTTTAAGCATGACATACAAAATCCTTTCTGATCTGGTGCTGGCCTACCTCTCCAGCCTCATTTTGTACTATTCTCAATGCTGCCACTTCCTGTACTCGTATTACTACACTGAACCCCTGTACTCCCACAAACACACACCTTTTAGGTTAGAGCAGTGTGGAAATAATTGACGTTCCTCAAGTTTGCCTGTTTAGTTTTCATATATGCTTGATATTTTAAAACTCTTTTCCCCCATCTTCATTGCTCTTTGTGCTCTAAACATTATGGACCATCTCTTTTTTTATCCTCTAAGATTCATCTCAATGACAGCTGCTCTGTGAAGTTTATCTGATCCCTACCCTCAATACCACCCATCCCATGGTGTTGTATCTTGTACATTCTTCTCTAGCTGTATCTATCACACTCTAATATTAGTTGTTTATATATCTTTCTCTCCTATTAGATGATGAGATTCTTGATGTCCATGTCTTATTCATCAGTGTCAGTCATAATTATTTAATAACTGTGGAGTACTGTATGAAGTTCTGAAAGGTTTATATATATATGTATGCAGAAGGGTTCCTTTCTCATTGAGTCTAACATTTATCTAGGTGGCTTAGGTATACATACATGAAAAAGACCTATGAAAATTCCTATCAGTCAAGGTGTCATCAATAGTTTGAATAGGTAATATGTAATGTAAAAAATTGCTAACTAGTAAAAGGTTGCTAACTACTAAAAGTACTAAAAGAGGGCTCAACGTAGCCCAGAAGTTGCAGGTACAAAAAAAGCAGCTATCACTCTAGGATGAAGAAGTGAGAAATAAAGGGAACCAGGGCTTAGGAGAGTCACCCCACCCCAAGTCAGAGATTCAGAACTCTTCAGAGTGGGTGTGATCCAAGGGTTGAGCCAAAGCTCCTTAGGATGCAGCCACTAGAACTGCTCAGAAATAGCCCACCATTGGGGGAATTGTAGCTTGAGGATATGGCTAGATTTGGTCTGTGAGGGCTTCTGGGCTCCCAAGCTGAAAAAAAAGAGATAAAAAAAGAAAAAAAGAAGGAGCATAAGCAGGATGGCAGGGTGGAAAGCATCTTCCTGCCACCATCACCTTGCAGTATCACTCTAGTGCCCTCTATTGATAAAGCCCAACACTACTCCAGCTGGCAAAGGAGAAACATTTACAGGGTTCAGCTGCATTTTCACAAAGCAGGGCAAGAAAGGGTGGATTTGGAGCTGAAAGACAATTAACTGATTACTGACACAAGCTTCAAAGCAAAATTAGATAAATACAAATTAAAGTAATAAGGAAGGACTACGGGCAAAATTAAATCATCATCTCTCATTCCTGAAAAGAAACTGCCAATGCTTTTTTGATTTTTTTATAGGCCAACAAAAATTGTCATAAAGAACTATGCAAAAGTATTGCTGCCTGGGTGAAACTGATAATGAGTTGTAAAGCCTAGTAGTTATGTATATTCTTATTTTTAAAAGTTCTATTGTCAAAAATAAGAAGGCATGTTTATGTAGGCTTAAATGATAAGCTTGGAGTACTTGAAATATTATCAGGATTGCCCCAGGCCATCTTTAACCAGAACTACAACAGAAAATATTTTTCATAGAATAAAGTCACTTCTTTCCTCTGCTTTAGAATAGTAGGAGGAGATGGAAAGTTAAAAAAAGGGGGGAGGAAGACATCAATTTGTTTAATTTTTGGCAGCTAAAAAATGTTAATATTTAATGTAATGGAAAAATAAAACAATTTATATCAAAAGAAAAAATCAGTCAAACTTAACCTATAAGACACTGGGAAAAGGACAGAGAGTATTAGAGGAATGTACAGTCATCATTTGTGCTCATTCCCCTAAAATCTGGGTAGTTTAAACTGTGTCCATGCAATGCCAGTTATGCTTTCTTTCCTTGAATTGTTCCATTACCAAATTGGATTCAGATACTGTGTCCATGTCATTTTCAGGATGCATAATCAGAAAAATAAAATCAATTATGAAGAAAAACATTGCATTCTAGAGTTCAGAAAACATGAAGAATGATGAGAAATCTGTGGAATTGACAAATTGAGACAGTATTCTTATTGCAGCTCATATTGAGTACCAAAGTCTGCTAAATATAAACATAAAAATACTTTCAGACTGATTTTTGCTTCCAACTGGCATGAAAGAGTTTAAGACCTGGCAGGTTACATGTATAGGAACATTGGTGCAATATTGTAATACAACTGTAATGTTGTAATACAACTTTCGGTTGTATTTTTTCACAGAGACATTTGTAGCAAGGTCCTTGACTGGCCTGATGCGGCTTTGCATGGTTAGGTTTCTCTTAGTTTAAAATCAACACTATACATCCTCAGTGTGTTCCCTCTTCCTTATCTCCTCAGCATCTGAAGATGTCTTTCCTTGATTTGCCTCGGATGACTTCCAGAACTTAGCCACTGGTTTTGTACTAAGGAATTAGGCAGAGCTCATTGGAAATGCTTATTTCTTTTTCTGCCAATACGGCACCCATGATGCATTGCCTCCTCTCAGAGAGCTAACTAATGGCAGTGCATATGCCATAGAACTTGTTTTGAAAGGACAAGTCACTGAAAGAAAGTTGTTCTTTCCCTTTGGAAGCATCTGGGAGTAATATGCCCTGGTGTCAAATCTGTTAGCTCCTGTCTCACCCACACCAAGACACCTGCCTGCCATAAACACACACCAGCTTGTCAAATGCTGTCAATTTGTCAGCAGCACAGAGAGTCTTTGGATTGGGGTGACTCAAGGTGGACTGCTTACAAGAGAAAATATCACATTATATCATTTTTCACTGAACAATGATTACCAGAGAAAGTTGATCAGTTGACTAATATTTATTAGTATCTGATAAATATTCATGTGACCCTTATGATTAGCTAACCACTTTGTTGAGCATCTATTGTAAAAGTGAACTCCGATCAGATTTCTGAAGTATCCGTTAAACTTTCACGAGCACCTAAGTATGTTTTTCTCATCTCTAAGCATGACTATTCTTGCTGTTACTGATATGATTCATTCCATGACCTAACAGGGGTCGTTCATATACTTAAATAATATGCAGGAGACTTTTTAATAAGGCTCAGGTACTTCAGCTGATTCCTAAGAACACACTGTGGTTTAAATTCAAACCAGACTGAATTCATGAACACGTGTTTCTTTGATGAATTATTATTTATGCGAACTGACAAAGCAGTTTGATTTTTCCATCAATCATCAATCTGCCCTTTTCACAGTTAGCAATAAATGTTTATTCTCTTCAGTAAGAATGATCTAAATATGCTTGTAACCTGGTGTTTGTTATGAAACTTTTGTGTGTGTGTGATAATGGTAACTTCTTTTAAAAAGAATCTGATTCAAATATTTTACAGCTCTTCACTGGGCTCAAGGGTTCAACACAAAGAGTCACCTTTCTGCGATTTTTCTCTTAAGAAGAATACTCAACAAGTACTTAATAATTTAGATTGCTTTATCTCAACAGCTATTCAAGGCTCAAACACACTAAAGGAAATTAAAGCAGATAAGAAAATGGAATATCCCCTCCACTGATAGCAACAAGATATAATAGGACACCTCTCTTTGAACATGACCGTACAGCACATCTGTGCTATTCAGTCCACTGTTGCTTTTAAGAGCTAAAATATTTGTGAAGGGAGAAATGTAGGGATTGTGTCTTTCTTCTCTTTCTACTCATTGACCCATCACTAAACGTTTCTTATGTTAGCTGAATTTCAGGGCTAATGCAAAGCAAAAAAGATGTTAAGATTGCAATAAATTTGCCACCTAAACAGGATAAATCTAAGTAAGACTTCTCAGCCTTGCCACAATTGCCATCTGGGCCAGATAATTATTTTTCATGTGATTATCCTATTCATTACAGCAGCATCCTTGACCTCTACCCACCAAATGCCAGTAGCACTTCCCTAAGTTGTGACAACCAAAATGTCTCCAGAAATTGCTAAATGTCTACTCAGGCAATAACAACAACAAAATCACTCTAGAGCTACCACCGATCTAGAGTAGGACAGATTCTATAGCAACTGGGGAAAATAATTCAGGAACAAAGTACTTACTGGTAGAGAACTACAGATTTCTCAAGTAGTTTCTGTGTTGTCAAGATGCTATTGCTCTCTTTAAGATATTTGAAGATGAGAAAAAATGTGGGGATGGCTCTGTTCCTAAGAGGGTATGTTTATTGACACCTAAGCATGGCACAATCATTGGGATGTTACTTGGGTGACTAGGTCATATTATAAGATCTTATCTGGAAATCTTTAGTAGAGAGTAAAGGTGATATCACTGTAGAACAAAACCAAAGAGAGGAGAGTGGGCAACGGAGGCTCAAGTGGCAAAGTTCTCCCCTGCCATGCCGGAGACCTGGGTTTGATTCCTGGAGCCTGCCCATGCAAAAAAAAAGAAAAAGAAGGAAGTCACCCTAACAGAAGATAATCAAGAATCCTTTTATCTTGTGACAATGGAATAAAAAAATAGATAAATAATCTCAAACTTAGGTCTTCATTTCAAAATATCATTCTTTCCTAGCATTTGAGTATTAGTTTGCCCTCCTTGCCCCATCCTTTATCATGGGAGAAAAAAAAGAAAGCCTGGCTATTATAGAACCAAGTTACCAACTTATTTTCCTAATGCCTAAAATTAAATATTTAGCATATTAATTTATATCCTGCTCTCTTCCACAATATAAGAATTTAAGGCCCAAAATTTTGCATTAGGACCACTTTAACTGTATTTTTCAAGTTATAATTGGCATTTCTGCAATTTGGTTGTTATTTATAAACCCATAGAAGCATGCTTATTGGTCTCATTTAAATCTCTATATACTTTTTATTCTGTGTGCTTGCTCACTGTATTGCGGAGGAGTGTGTTATCATGTGGTAGAAACTACGTTAGGAGCTGAGACATAGTATGCACTCAAAAGATGGAAATGCTCAGCTTACAATTCTCTGTTGTTCAAAGGGGCTAAGAACCCTCAATTCCAGATTCTGCAATGCCAGCTGAGATCACCTACACCCAAAATGAGCTTACCTACAGGTGCTATTTTAGCTTGACTAACACGAAAATTTCCCACCCAACCCCTTGTCTACAGGAAAAGAACAAGAAGGGGCACTTAAAAGGGTCTTTGGGAGGTCACAGTGTCTATAGAAGGGAACTGGTTCCTTCCTTCTCCAATACATGGAGTGAGAAAAGGTATGGCTCTGAACAAGTCACGGTGTTAAAGGTAGAGGAGAGTTATTTCTTTTAGATTTTACTTGAACGAGGATTAACTGTGCTTAGCACAAAAGCTAAGAAATCCGGGAAATCGGAATGGTCCCACAAGCTCCCTGATCACTCTCAGAGTAGTTCTTAGGCATGTTAGAATCTATCTGGTCTTAAATATCACCCGTGTTATCTTTTCTGTAACATGTTTACACTACTATCTCTTTCTTCTTGAACTCTGTTATGGTGTGTGCAATTCCCTCAGACGCAGATCCTGAAACAAGGATGGATGCAAGTAGCTAATTTGGGAGGTGATCTCTGGAAGCTTCCTAGGGGAATGGGAGTGCGAGAGTTGATGGACAGGATGCTAGTAAAAGGTGTGTTTCCAGCGTGGTACTGTGAGGGTGACGGGGGCTGGGTCCTGCTGGGGACTTCTGTAATACAGTGCTAAATGTGCTTCAGAATCACCCAAACCTAGGGGCAAGGGATCCAGCTTATTTATTCTAGCTTTGCCTTAGGGTTGTTGACTCTCTTGCTCTTCTAGCCTGTGCCACCATGGACCACACAGATCCTGGCAGCCAGAGCATGCCATCAGGCAAAGAGCTTCAGGGCTTGCAGCTGGAAGCTGTAGAGTCTGCTTGCTTGGAAAGAGTGAGAGCCTCGGGCTCAGTGGGCTGCACCTCCTAGGCTGCTCTTAATGTTCTGATCATGTTTTTCTCCTCTCCCTGCTTCTACCCATTCTCATATATCCCTTACCCCATATGCATTCTCAATGGGGGGCAGGGAGAGACACCGCCCCAAAGGGGGCAAAAAAGGGGTTGAAAAAAAACAAGACTTGTATAAAGTGAAGATATACATATAGTAGCTAGGCAGATACATAGTCTATTTTTATAATTTCATGGGTGTGGGGAAGATGATTAGGGAAAACAAAATGTCTAAAATTCTCCTTCAGGGGATGATAATGAAGAAAGGGTTAAGAAACACTGTCATGAATCCACACAAAATTAATATTACACAACACTGGCCATTATCATTTTTCTTCTCTGTTCAAAAACCCTCAGTGAAGATGGTTCAGTGGTAGAATGCTCGCCTTCCATGCAGAAGAGCCGGTTCAATTCCCAGACCATGCACCACCACCCCCCCACTCCCCCCCAAAAAACCCTCAATGATTCACTATTAGAGATGATTTCTATTAAATTGAAGAGTAAACTCATTGACCTAACATCCAAAGCTCCATAGTCTTGCACCACTACTACCTTTTTAGCTTTCTCTTCCAGTCCCCAAACTATAACCCTTCTGCTTAAGAAAACTAACCTAGCCATTTCTTAATCATATCCTAAATTTCTTTGCCTCCATGGCTTTGTTTATACTGTTCCCTCCACCCAGGAAGGTGCTTACCCTTTATTCCCTCTTCTACTTCTCTCTTCAAAGGTTACACTCTTTCAAAGCCTGGTTCCACTAACTTCCTCAAAGTTCCCTGTGTTCTTGCTCTAAGGAGTTCTCACTGCTTTCCTCTTTGACCTTCTAACCACCCACTGACACCTACCTCCTTATTATCTGGAATGAAAGTATTTCAGTCCTTTTCACATCCACTAGTAAGTTATAAATTCCTAGGTAAAAAGGGTTGAGCCTAGACAACTTCATACCACCCAGATGATTGAACAGAGAGCTTTGAACATAATAAACGTCCGATTTGATCAAGTGAAACTATAAATAGTTTTATCGTTCAATTCATTCTTCAGGAGTAAATGTTGTACTGCTTGTCAAAGCTCAATCCCATGGTCAGTGGGACTCTTTTTTCAGTTATGGTAGTGACCACAGGTTAAATCTGTCTGGGGGAAACTCCACAGATGCCTCTTTAGGCATTGCCCCACAAAGATTCCTTGTTACCTTTCTGATCAATATTAATTGAGGAATTAGCTATGCCATTATGGGATGTAAAATAATACAACAATGGGAGTTATGAAGGATTAAAGATATGAATGTGTCTCAGGGAGTTGCATGCTTGTTCAAGCCTTCGCACTTATCCAGGTGTTTTCTATTTTTTCCAATGCCAGGGTGGCTGGTGTTAAATTTGGGAAGACAGATGCCTTAGACAGATGCACATATGCTCCCAAACACATGGAAGATGGCGATATGGTGATGACTTCCTGAGTTCCTTTGCTTAGTGATGTTTTCCTGAATTATTTCAGTAAAGGGGCTTGGATTCCAAGAAAGCTTTGCAACAGCACATAAACACGGAGCACAGCTTGCATTCTGAATCTATACCAGGGTCGTTGGCCAGTGAATCAGGAGAAAATATAGTTCTTTCTGCTATTATGGGAACAATAACATAAATTAAAAAAAAAAAAAGTCACACAGCTTGTAAATGGAAGAGTTGGAATATGAACCCATGTCTATAGGATTTTAGAGACGGGCATCTTTTGACCCTCTCCTCCCCATGTTCTCACCACTTTGTCACTTGTTTCCCCCTAAAGGGAAACTTATTGGTCAAAAGGAAAAGCATTTGCCAGCAGGGAAAGCACATAGGATTTGGATGGTCCCCAAACTTCCCGAAGACAGCCATCCACCCTGAAAATCCTCTCATTGGCCCTAACTATTAGTCTTAACTATGAGAAAAGAGATAAATGCAATGTTCTTATGCATATTGTTCCATTAATACAAATTGTCAAATTATGGAATGACTTTTTTTTTCAGGAGAATGGACCAAGCATCATTTCTGGATATTGGTGTTTGTTGGTGCTCCAAGGTCTGGATGGCTTTAGAATAAAGCATGGAGATGGGGAATCTTTGCCATTATGTCTTGTCATTGTTCTTTAATTAGATTCATTCCATTTTCAAATGGCTGATCATACCTATGAATTATTTTCAAAGTTCTTTGCATCTTTAATGTAATTTATTTCAGTTGCAATTTAATGCACCCATAAAATTACTTCCAAAATTAAACTTTCTTGAAATATATAGTTAACATGACACAAACTCACTCATCCATTTCACCCAGTTGTACATTTTTATGTCTTGATTATAGTCTGCCAAAAAAAAAAATTAGGGGGTGGTATATGTAAATCCCCAAAAATATCTTCTTCACTTTTGGAAGAAGAGTCCCTTCCCAGTTTCCTGTGATGGAGAAAAATTGGGATCAAATGTGTGAATTTTTTGTTTTTGTTAAAAGCATTAGGTCATCAGCCCCTTCCTTGTTTCACAAATTCACACTTAGGAAAGGATATAATGAATTATCTGTTCCTAAAAACTTCTTCAAGAAATTTCTAGAAAAACATGAGAAACATGAGACTGAGAGATAGGGAAGCAGCAAGAGGAAGTTGATCTTTATATGCATGGGTAAAAAAAAAAATCATTCTATCTGGTGTGTAATTGGCAACAAAACCAGGAGCATAAGAGTTTAGATCTATCTAGACACACCCAGTAACTCTTTTATTTGCTTATTTTCTACAGAACATACCCTATCATATGCAAATTGTCCTGAATATTTGAAACCTCTAATTATTTAGAATAAGAACCAGAATGTAAAAAGTTCAGAGGATTATTTGCCTCCCAGCTCTCACCAATGAAACTTGATTACCTGAAGCACCTGCAAAGTCTGTGTAGATATTAATATAATGGATCACATGTATGTACACACAAGTACATATATATTCACCCACAAATGTGTGTGTGTGTATATGCATACATGATTCATATATAATAGTAAAGATAACCTTCAGCTAAACGAAATAGACAGAACACTCCATTCACTGACATTTCTAAAGAATTTGACTTCTAATAATTTTCTTCAAATTTAAATTAAATTTTTACTATAATGATAGTGGTGGCTGTCATTTTACCAATGGAAACATTGTTTAAGTGGGGATTTCTGGTTTTATCCACCGGAAAGTAGAAAAATCCTATGTACTAAGCAGAGGGCTTGAAAAATAGCTAGTTTATTTGTTTGTTTGTCTATCTTTGTCTCCATGTCCACAGAGGATTTGAGAGGATTTACAAAATCAACAAGAAAAAAAGATAAAAGAATAAATGAGATTATCATTCTAGAAATATATCTAAGAATAACATTAAGACCAAATTGGGACACATATCACAAATAAGGACTTGAAGGATCTATATGATTCTGTGGCTGAATCTTAATTCCTTGTAGGTTTTTTAGCAGTGAAAGCAGCAAGAGATGAAGATGAGTTACTTAAACCTTTTGGTAATAATGAAGAAAACATTGATGTGCAGTTTCCAATCCCCCCAATTTTAAAAGAGGATTGCTCTCAGAGTATTATATCAGTAAAATTTCTAAAAAAAATCAGTGTGCCCTGTTTACTATGAGAGATAGAGTAAAATTTGAAGTCTTTTTCTATTTATATCTACCTATCTACTCTCTATATCTTTCTCTATCACCTACTTTTCTACTTAAGACTCCAGTTAATTAATCATAATGAGGTAAACCTATGATATTATTGATTATTATGAAGAATCCTAAAAAATTATATTGTATTCACTTTAGAGAACCATTATGTGACTGAAAGGGGATGGCTTTCACACAATGAGTTTAGAGAAGTCTAAAGCCACAGAAGCTGGCAGCACCATTATGAAAAGAAAGATAAAAATTTGATCTTGAATCAAAAAGAGATATGAGGTTTTGTGGCAAGAGAATACATCAGGTCCCAGGCCCTATAAGAAATTTCTCTTGCAATTATTCTTTTCTCTTGGCTCTGGTTCTTATATCTCCAAAGTACAAAAAGATGGCAGGAAAAGCAGGCCTTGGATGGAGGTCCCTGGCAGTTCATATTATAAATTTCCATCTGTAACAAGTTTGATCAGAGTAAGTCAGCCTCTCTGAGTCTGATCAACTCTGAAACACTGATAACTCCAGCAGAACTTTAGCAGAAAGCCATCGTGCCTTCCCCTGGAGACACCCAACCTCATCCTCATCCCCACAAATATTCTTATCACTAGAGAGAAAGAAACAAACCATTTCATCCAAAGAGAGGACACATTTTTCTTAGTGCTAATTCTGATTGAACTAATTAATCAGATCAGATGTTGCATTGTGTACTCTGGCTGGAGCATAGATGACACTTAGAAATACAATTAGACAGCAGGTAGAGTTTTCATAGTATCCATGTTGATGAAAGCTAAGGACAAGTTCATCAGAGTTTGGGGAAAAATCATTCCAAACAGAAATAAAAAGTCTAACCAAGAACCTGCCTGGAGAACTGCTTGGCTTTCTTGATAAGTTTTACAATAAACAGAAAACAGCCCTTTCTTTTTAGAAAACTGACAGAAAACGAAGACTTTTTCTCAAGCGACTGTCTTTAGCTTATTCTAGCAAATAAGCAAAGGGCTGACTTGACCACTGAAGATTGTCACCAAAATGTTTTTTGGTGGAAAATTTTCAAAGTAGAAGTTAGCATACAAATGGCTTGGGTCTCCATTCTACTGTACCTTCAGAGACACAACCAGGTCATGAATCTATAATTTAGAGGAATAAAAGATATTTAGTTGCACAAATATTATGATTTTTACATTAAAATTACTCTTTGTTAGGATTATGTTTTATTCACTGCTTTTATCCTTTTACTTACTATGAATGAGTCACATTTCATTATAATAATAGTGGTTATTCAAAATTAATATCAAATTCTTCCAAGTCTCTTGCTCACCTCCTTTTCTTTTTGATATTTTGTTCAGTAGAAAGTGGTTGTTCCTGAAGGATTTAACAATCTAACAAATGATTTCTTAAAAATGGGGAAATCATCTTTAATTGATTACCTTTTTGTCACATAAGGTTTATTATAAAACTATATTAAATGCAAACTAGAATAAAATTTTAAATCAACCATAATCAGAACACTTAGAGGTAACTTTTTGGTGTGCAACTTTATTGCCAGACTACCAAAATATATTTTATAAAACTTATCAAGAAAGAGAGAGCACATGGCAGTTTGGCATTGTGGTTGGAAGCAGTCTCAGTCTCCAGGAGCCAGCTGTCTGCTACAAATTATACACACTTACCCTCTCTACGTCTTCATTTTCTCATCTCTAAAACAGACATATATTATCTATATAAATGGTACTCCCACTTACTGTTTCATCAGACCAGTCTTAAGTAATTGATAAAAGGGATAAAAGGGTCTCTTCTCTGTAGTCCATAGTTTCTTCTGATTTACCCTCCCTTTGATATTTCTTATTGATCATTCTTCCTTCTCTCCTGATTCTTTTAATATAAATTAATGAACTAAAATTAACTTCTTGAGAATAAGCACTCTTAAATGTTTTTGTTCCCCAGACCCTCTGAGAATATAACATAAGCTTTATACTCCCTTTCCAGAAAAAAAAAATATATATATAGGCTAATACAAGATGTTTGCATAAATTTCAGGCTTTTCACAGCTCTTATCCAGTGCCCTAAAATAGCTAGATGATTCTAGCTTTCCTCTCTGCTCTCTGTGACTTTATTTCCTCATCTGACATTACTTCCAGTGACACTTTTATACCTTCCAGTAGGCATTGGCAGAGCAGACTTCGAGTCTGCTCCTGCAGCAGCAGGGGTTGGGGGGCAAGCTGGCAGGGACAGAAGGCTGTAGGATGAGGTGTCTAGGTGGTGGATGGACATTAGAAATCAGCACAGCTTCCTACCACCTGCTGGACCCACGAATGATCAGTTTAGACACCGATGGACAGTTTTAAATGTGACAATATTTATGAATCCCAAACATGTGGGGAGAGAGATGGAAGAAGGGATAGTATAAAACAATGTGAGAACAGCTTCAAAACCAGCAGAAATTTCTGCATAATGTGGGAAAGTCTTTGTACGCTTCTGGCTACCAGATGTTGCCTGTTCAAAGATCTAGTCATTGTGTAATTTTCAGAAGGCTGGAAGACCAGGAAGTTTACTAACAGCAGTCTATTCTACACCAGGAAGAGTTCAAGAGAGCTACTGGCCTGGCTAAGTAGGCTCAGCCTTTTGTTTTGTTTGTGCAGCAACCTGATCACTTGCTTCAGTGGGGAAATACACTGTTTTTTAACCTGGCCTTGAAATCGTGAAACTCCTGCCATAAAAATAAGAAATAGTATATGAAGCCTTGGGGTCAGATCACCCACTGGTTCCAGGAGTTCTCAATGGGGTTATTATGCTTTAGAGAAACATGGTGAGGAGAGATTATGGTTTCATACCCGTATTTGAATTTCCTAAGGTTTGTTTGCCTGAGAAAGAGACTTATCGTCATTGAAATGTTTAAAGGATTGAAAGGGCTGTTTTCTTTTTATTGCAAATCAAATTTTTGAAATAGAAAACTCAAAGATGGAATGAAATAGCGACAGAATTTTATGTCTTTTTTTTTTAATCTGATAAAGAATACCAATCCAAGGGTTTGATTTGAATAACACTTCTTTTCTACTCCGGTAATATACTTAATCCTGGAAAACCGTGCTTTGGCAGGGGAAAAAAAAAAAAAAAGATTAAAGATCCTTCACCACATGCTATCCCATGATATTTTCTTCAGTCGTTAGTCACAACTTATTTTTGGACCTGCCACAGAAACTACAACCCTCAATTACATTTGCTTTCAGACATGTGGCAGAAACACATGCTAAAACAATTAACAAAATTATTACATTTATAATTTTCCCCTGACTTTCAGACCCTGTGATTCTTCAGCATGTGATCCTGTGCGAACAAAAACAATTCTCATAAATCTAGCTGGCCACATTTATCCTTACCTAGCCTTCTGAAAATGTCAAAAAGTAGAATGGAAGAAAAGCGTCTTTCCATAGACGTAGCACACGCCAGTCCTTGCTTGGCAGCCAGAGAACCTCACACGGCAGCGGCAGGAAGGCAGGACAGCCACACCTTCTTATCCAAGTTTGTTGAATTGCATAGATGGCGCTGAGCTATCGTTTTTTTACCCTGTATTTGCAGCTTCTCTGTGTCTTCTTGGTGTCGACAGATTTTAGTGTTCATTGAATGGAATGTGTATTATGACCAGAAATGAATGCTCTTTAAGCAAAAAATGAAAGTGGAGAAAAATTTTCATAGGATAAGAAGATTTACTTTAGAAATGGTAAGTACATCTTCTACTTCAACTCATGTAAAATAAAATGCCTTAGAGAGCAGTTCGAATTGCACCTGTGATGATAGCTCTATTGAAAGGACTTCAATAGTTTACTATTGACTTGGTATATTATAATTCCATAAGCATTTGTTGATCACCTACTGTGGGCTAAGCACACAGGTATTATGGGTATAAAGACAAATAATACATGGCCCTTGCCCTCAGGAAGCTCATAAAATAGAGGAAAGGCAAGCACACACTTCACTGGTAGGGCACAATGTGATAAGTGCCATTACCAAGCCAGGGAAAACGTGCCACGGAGCACAGACAAGGAAGAACCATGCTTTACCTATAAATCACAAAGAACCAATGACCCAGGCCACAGTGCAAGAAATGTCGTATCTTTGGTGACTGTGCTGCATACCTCCTGTTTGCCTCCCTACATCTCCTCTCTACCCTCTTTACTTTGTTCTTGCCCCAGAAGGCTGATTTCTCAGGACTGGACAAACAGGCTCTCTTACCCTCTTTGCTGAAGATAAGAGGGTGGAAGGAGAATAAGGTCATTCAATTTATTCCCCACTGCCTCCCTGCCCAGTTTCCATCGATTCACTGCAACTTTCTACCAAAGGCCACAGCTCCTGACAGGTAGCTCTCTCCACACATCTGTCCACTCCAGGTTCCTGGTATGACTCTCCACTTGCCCCTTCCAGCCCAGGGGAGGGACTTGTTGGATCCACTAAACCCTTCCCACACTTTTGTAAATAAAAGATCCGTTTAGTAAACTCTCCCTGGAGTTCAAACAGGGTAAGAGTTTGAAATCATAGTCTGTTACCTGCCAGGACCTTGATGGAGGCAGTGACGATTTTAGGATTTAAGAGATTTGGTTCAATATTACTCTTAGAGAGTCTTCTTCCAAGCACAGACTCAAAGATTTACCTGCCACTGAGCAAATCCTTCATGAACGCCCTTAATTAGATATCCTTCCAAACAGTTCCAGCTCTTACCCAGGAGATCCTCATGGCTTGGAACAAGCCCCTTCTCATCAATGCTGCCAGAGGGAAGTCATGCTAACACCTGCCATTGTGCAGTGGGGCATGTGGTGGGCAGAATTAAAGAGGCTCCAAGGGCCCTGGCCCCTGGGGTACATACATCTCATACCAGTATTCCAATCAAACACTGATCAGGTCACTGCAGTGTAATTAAGATGTAATTAAGATCCCAAATCAGCTGCCCTTAAAGTAGTGAGATTATCTGGGTGGGCCAGAGCCTAATCATGTGAGCAATTTAAAAGAAGGGTTTTCTCCACCAATGGCAGAAGGAAAACGTCAGAGACATATATTCCAGCTGACTTGGAAAAAAGCAAATCTACACCTTGTGAAATACGTACTGTAACTAACAGGCAAGGAACTATAGACAGCCTTTAGGTGCTGAGAGCCGTCCCTGGCCTACACCTACCAAGGAAACGGGGACCTTAGGAAATGCATTCTGCCAACAACCCATAAGCTTGGAAGAGGACCCACAATTCTAGATGAGAGCCCAGTTGACACTTTGATTTCCCTTTGGTGGACTGTGAGCAGAGAATCTAGTCATGTCCTTCCAGGTCTTCTGACCTACGAAAACTGTGAGAGAATAAGTCTATGTTGTTTTAAGCCACTGAATATAAAAATACAAATGTTTTTAGCATTTGGCTATGCAGCAATAGAGAACTAACACAGGCCCTATTGTACTTTTGCTTTGTCTTCAGGAAATGAGCTAACTTATACAAGTTCTTTTTCCAGATAACTAAAATGTATTCCTTTAAAGGACATATTATGCATTTCTCTGCCTTATTAATAGTATGCAGTACACAATCTGATACTTACAAATTTTTGTTGAATGAAGTATATGTGGGATCATCTAACATTCTCTTGATTACTCAGATTACTTAACTTTTTTTGCGGGGAGGGTGCATGGTCCAGGAATCGAACCCGGGTCTCCCAAACGAAAGGCGAGCATTCTAAACACTGAACAAACCATGCACCCCAGATTACTTAACGTTTTAAGCATCAATTAATTAATGAACTCTCCAGTAGACTGTTTATTAGTTCCCAAAACCTGCTGTCCTTCCCTGGGGGTGATTATGTTTCCCTGCTCCTTTGAAGTGAAGGTTGGCATGTGATTCACAATGGCCAATAGTGAGCAGAAGCTAATTGTCACTTCTATGTAGGCATTTTAAGGATCACTTTGTGTTTTGCCACCCCTTGTTTACTCTACTCTGGGCACTGTCAAGTTTCCAGGTAAAGGCTGGAGTGAAGATTATGATGCTGCAAACATTCCCCAGCCAATCCCCAATCGACATGTGTTGTGACAAAGAAATAAACCTTTGCTCTGTGAGGGAACTGACACATTGGAGTACTGAGGTGCCGTGGCATAAGCTAGCTCAGGTTCACTGATATAAAGTCCAATAACAGCGATGCCCTCAAGGGTCATTAAGAGACAGAGATCCACCTTCTCTTAGTACTACCTAGCTCCTGGACTGGGGCATTTTCTGATTCCCCCTATGCCAGCACTTCTAAACCTATCTTTGTAAATTATAGTCTTCTTCTATCTGCTGCCTTATATCATACATATCGCCAGGCTTAGCTCCTGCAAAGGGCTCTGCCCAAAGCAAAAGCATGCATAGGTTTTGTAATGATTTTTCACTACTTACAGATTATTTTCATTTGTTTTTACAATCAGGGTCTTATTGCATAGCTTAAATGGAAAGGTACCTACCATATGGATTTATCATTAATTCTAATAATAGAATAACTGGTAAAAAAAATATCTACATGCAAAATGTCGAACAAAGCTTTGATTCTAAAACAGTTGTCTTCCAGGAAGTCATCCCAAAGTTACTGCATGTTCACTAATGACCTGTGAGTATCACAAGCACTCTGATTTCAGATGCTTAAACCCTTACCCTCACCCCTTCTCATGGCTCCTGAATCACTACCTTTCCAAACCCCCTAACATGGGCTAGTTACTGGCTGTCCACCAGGCCCTCCTTGCTTGTTGCTGGGATGATGATCTCACACTGGGTTAACTAATTCTCATGTTGGATATTGTTTGGATTCAAAGAAAATATAGCCTTTGCCCTTTATAATCTTGTAAATTTTTGTTTACTCAAATAGCTCAAATTTTTAAAATCCTCTCCTAAATTAAAAGAAATAAAAACTTATATAGAGAGTATGGGGAAAAAAGCAGAGCAAACATTGGTTAGTGAGATGAACAGCCATTGAAAATTCATTTTTCATCACTCTTGCCTGCTTCGATTCCTCCTGACTAAAATAGTCCATGATGATGAGAGACACAGAAGAGAAAACAAGCAGACCTTCCTGAATCGCTTTGAAACATTGTCTTCCTTATTCCCCTCTAGCACCTACTTCCCCTGTGAGTCAAACCTTTCCTTTCTTCCTTCTAGACCATAAGGCTTTTATGAGAAAGTATTTCCTACAACTTTTTCTTGATCTCCTTTATCAGGTTTAATTTTGACATATGTCTTTCCTTCTCAGAACCCCCTAGGGACTCCCAGTTTCTTCTCAAATCAGATAAAAACTGGCTGGCAGCTCTTACCAGAGTGTTCTTCAAATGACCGTGGTATCCTACCATCCAAGCACAAGGCCAGGGCCCTGGGACAACAGGCCTCATGATACCTGAAGGACCATTTGGCCTTCACGTGGTGCCAGAAGTAGGGTCTTTACATTTATCTTGGTCTTTACACTTATCTTTGGAAACATGGACCCACCCCACAACCTCGCCTCTCTAATCCAGTCTTCCCCTAACACATTTCAGTTCAGACAGGCTGATTTTTTTGCTTTTCCTCAAAATGTTCACTTGAGTTCAGTTATTTGTTTCCCTCACCTGAAAACACCCTTCGTCACTTATCTTCACCTTTGCAAAGCCTTCTTTCCCAGTGGCCAAGGCCCAGTTCAAACCCCACCTCCCCACAAAGCCTTCCAGAGACTTCCCCAGCTCTACATGTTCTATATTTCAATTCACAACTTCAATCACCAAGAAGAACAGAGTCATTTCTGTCTATAGCCACCAGGTGCTGGGACTTTAAAAGTGCTACAAGGCAGGCTTTGTGAGAGTTTCTGTGCTATTGGAGAGAATAGGATCGATATTTAAGAAGATAAACATCAGTTTAATCCAACAGTATGTGCCGCTTTGCCTTTTCCCACAAAGCATTAAGTGATAAGCTAGAGTGATCTGTGTAACTCATTTGACACTTAAAATTTGCAGAATTACACACAGGACGGCTGCTGACAAACACTGAGTTGTTAGTCAAGATATGGTAACATAAAGGGGTCTCTCCTCTGTTATCTGAACATTTTGGGAGGTCAGAAAACCCTATTAAACTGCTTTGAGGCCCTAGTAGGTCCTGCACAATATAGCACACGTGGCCCAGCAGCCTCTGTGCAGCCTCTGGAGGCGAAGTCTTAGGTCTGAATTCCAGCTTAGTGTTCTTGAACAAATTGTGATTTCTCTATGGCTGAGTTTCCCCACCTCTAGTGTGGGGATAATAAATAGACTTCCTCACCTCCTAGAGGTTTTTGGAAAATGAAATGAGATAATGTATGGAAAACACTTTGCACAATGCCTGGCACATAGCACAAAAAAAAGAAAAGGTTAGATATTTCTCATATAGTCTCATTATATCCAGGATGCAAATAACCAGCCACCCATTTATAGGTATAGTTATATAATGAATACTATATATAGCTTTCATCATATAAAATATTATATAGTTACATAATGAAAACTATATATAAATATAGTTTCATTGACCCTAAGGAGTTAAAGATTCAGTTGAAATGACACCTAAAAACTATATATAAATATAGTTTCATTGACCCTAAGGAGTTAAAGATTCAGTTGAAATGACACCTTCTGTATGATTGGTCCTTTCTGGGTTAAAAAAAAAAACAAAGTTAGAACTCTTATACTTAAAACCTACTCTGGAAAATAAGTTTTTAAAGCTCTGTGTCCTATTGCCTGAGGGACCTAGCACAGAATTCCATAACTCTGGGGTGAGAGATGGCGGGGACTCACAGCAGGGGACTCCACTTTACTCTTGGCTCTGCAGGTGTGAGCCCAGGAGAATTAGAGACAGGCTGGCCACACACCCTGGCTTGCCCAGGACCAGCCCAGGTGATGCTCGTGTCCTCCCGACATCATTAATGAGCGCTCGCTTTCCTGGTCAGAAATGGCCGGGGTTCGGGCAATAAATTACCCCGTCACCCGAGTTGTGGAATCTGCTTTTCAGTTCTCCTTCAGAAAGCAGCGTGTAAGGGGGAGGGCACAGCCTGATTTAAATCCAGCTTGGCTGCTCAGTACCCACGCATCTTCGGGCAATCCCCGAACTTGGCCCACAGGTACATTTTGCCAAGCGCTAAAATGGGGCCTAAGGCTACCTCCCTGCAGCAAGTCTTGATAATTACACAATGGCGGGAGCTGTCGCACAGAGATGTGAATTTCCTTTCTCTTCTTCCTACCCTACGTGGTGAAAAGAAAACAAACCCAGGAGAGCCCTTTTTGGAGGTTAGTGCTGCATGCACACAGGCTTCTCGGTGCAGGAGGGGAGGGGAGAGGCCCTCCCGGGGCTCCTCCGGGAGCACTCAGGAAAGAGACCCCATGGCTCCTGATTACAGTCCTGAGCTGTAATCATTCAATTACACCCTTTTATGTTCTATTTTACTGCATCTGAAAGGGGCAGGGATATCTGGATATCTAATAGCTGCGTTTACTGGGAGGTGAGCTGCTAAAAATAGACCCACGCTCTGTGGCCGAGTTTCCAGGAAGTGCTTGGCTTTACCCTCCCAGCAGAACTGCAAGGGGCAGGATCATCTAGCTCTTTACCTGGTTCGCTTGCCCATCCCGCTCTTAGAAGGTTGGAGGCTTATATCTTTTTTTTCACCAAGCGAAATAGAATCTTGGAGGGATGTAGGCAAGCATAAAGGGGAGTGATTTTAATACTGAAATGTTCGCGGAGATAATAACCCGAGTGACTTAAAGCCAATTATAAATATCATACCGGTACCACCGCCGCGACCAAATGCAGGTTATGTTTTCTTTCAGTCGGAATGAGGAAGGCTCTAGATTTCCGAGGCCCGAATAATACCTGTTGTCAACTGTTATTCTCTCCCGTCTCAGAGATGACGAGGGAGAGGTCCCAAATCTTCCTTTAAAAATAAAAGGCGAATATGGGGGAAAGATCTTTAACTTGACAGAGGGGTGCTATTTGCTATATTTTGGACTATTTAACACAGAAGATGTCCCAGTTTTCTTGCAATTCTTTCAAAGAGCCTAGTGAGGTGAAGCCTCATTAAGATGAATTTTCACTATCAGAATTTGGAGCTTGGCATTTTCCTTGAGTTTAAATGCCACGTTAATATGTTGGATATAGTTTCCTGCCGCTACGTTTTCTTATTTGAATTGAGATCAGTTATTAAAAGGTCAAATATTGCAGGTGCTTTCATGGAAATGAAATACAAGGCACACATGGTAAACACTTCTTTAAAAATGCTAATGCTTATCTTTAGTTAGCATTAACGTCTAAATGATAAAGATCCAAAATTGAATTACCCATTTATTCTGAACTTTAATATAATAAATGAGTCTACAACCCTGCCTGAAATTAAGGTACAGTATAATTATTCATGTGCTAGAAACACAAAATTAAGGTTTTTAGTTTTTTTGTTTTTTTGTTTTTAATTAAGTGAACTATTTCTGGGGAATTTAGGATGCACTAAAGACATTTCATAAATTCCGGGTACCTACCCATGCAAAAAATATATATGTTTCATAAACAATTTTTCTTGATGCACTTTTGACAGAAACAAATAGTGAATTTAGTTAAAGGATTCTTAT
Source organism: Myrmecophaga tridactyla (assembly GCA_004026745.1). Taxonomy (NCBI): domain Eukaryota; kingdom Metazoa; phylum Chordata; class Mammalia; order Pilosa; family Myrmecophagidae; genus Myrmecophaga; species Myrmecophaga tridactyla. The sequence continues at coordinate 23,965 of PVIY010029245.1, forward strand.
GGAAGAGCTAACAAATGTTTGTTTTCATGAGGAAATAAACACCTTTACATGTAGTAGACTTGATGTGGGAATTGATTCCGCCTTATACTTTAGTTTTGCTTCAAATTGTTTATTTCTATAAAAGGGGGCGGGAATGGTTTCTGACAAAAATCTTTCAGTCTGCTGTTAATGAATCACTTGTGGTCAGGTTCACAGACAAAAGCCTTTTGATTGACCAATATGGATCAAGTTTCCAGGCTTTTATGCCTGGTCTCATTCCACAAAGAAAAAAACAAGTCAGAGGAGGAGTGTTTGGGGGCCACACATCATTGTACATTTTTAAGACAGGGGCAGCAATCAAGAAAGTTGCTTTAAGAGTAGCTCTTCTCCCAGGTTTGCCACAGACAGTGTGATAATTCCTGTACAACCTTTGTGCATTTAAGGCACAGCTTTCACTTTTTGATGGTGACGTCATGTATGGGGGCAGAATTGTAAACGCACAGTAGAGCCTGTCCTAGACCTGCCTCTAAGTAGCCACATGACATTAGCCAAGTCCTCCAACGCACCGGTCCTCAGTGTTCATTTTTGTCAAATGACTTCTTCTGAGGCCCCTTCCTGCTAATTCCATCCGCATTTCTTTCATTTCTTGCCAACCTTTTGTTTTTGAACTACAAGTTCAAGTCAGGTAATTATTTGGCTATTAATAAAAATTAGGAACTATGTTATTTGTGATAATGGAGTTTCAAAATTGAAAACAAACCTTTTACCTTATCTTTGGTCTTGTGGCAGTTTAATAAATCAACTTTTCACAACTTCTTCGGAGGTTTCAATCTTTAATTTTAATCACAAGGGAAGTAGCAGTTTGCAGGCAGGAACATCAGCAAATAATATAAGTGGTTAAAAAAAAAAAAAAGGAAAGAAAAGGAGAGGGGAAAAAAATCAACCAGAGGCAAGGATATATGCAATTTCTATTCTTAAGCAACACCTGGTGTTTTAGTAAATTAAGAAGCTGGTTGATATACATTGTATGTATAGAAGTGGAAGTGGCATGTTACTAAAGGAGAGGTGATTAAAGGTCAGATGTCAACCATATGGCTGTGATTTTTATGTGCCTTTTACGTTCATTGCGCCCCCATAAAACTAAAATGTGACTAGTTAAATAAGTGTTGCTAAAACAGGATATTGAGGTTGTAACACTATGAAAGCATTGAGAAAAACTCTTGGAGAAATTCAGAAGTTATTTCACACGTTTATTTCTTAAATAAGACTGAGCTCATTCGTTTTATCTTCATTTTTTAGTTGGTGTCATTTACACACACATTCATACGCACATATATCATTAAGTTAAGTTTTCATGAAGTTGCTAAAAAAAGTTTGCAAATATAAGTTCTCAGATACTTTTGGTATGCAAAAGCACTGCATTGGAATGGAAAATGCAGCTGAGCGTGCCATGATTCTAATTTTATACTTTAAGTTATTGTAATGGAATCCCAGACATTGATATTCACACATTTTAAAAATCAACTTAATGGCAAGTGATGGTGGCTCCGTGGCAGAATTCTCGCCTGCCATGCCAGAGACCTGGGTTCGATTCCCGGTGCCTGCACATGCAAAGAAAAACCAATTTAAGACCTTTGCTCACATCCATAATAATTTCTCAGATAGGGAGGGCAATGTGGTAGGGCCCTGCTTTAAGAGCCCAGAGAACTCACTTCTTGTTCCCAGTCCACCACTTATTTGTGTTGCCTAGAATGTAACTCATTCTCCATTTCCCTGGTTTCTTATTACATCTATAAAGTAGGGATAAAGAAACTTCACTAAAAACAGAGGATCAGAGCAATAGTCACTTGATCTCACTTCTAGCCCTAAATTCAGTGAATCTATCCATTCATGGCTCAAATACACTGAAACTTTAATTTCTAAGATATTGAAGGGAAAAGCAAGCCAGCTCATGGCACCCCCAGAAAGGGTCATCACTGATTCCTCTTTCTCCCAGCTCCCAACTATACTCTGCTTCTCTTCTGTTCTCCTACCACTACTACCTAGCTAATTAGTCCAGGGGCTCACCACCTAATGCCAGGACTACTGCAGTAGTTATCAGCCATCCCTCTGTCTCCCTGGACTCTGTGTCTCTTTCTCTCTCTTCCTGTGCTCTGAAATCTTATGTCATAAATTTCTGATTGGTTCTGATACTCAAGCTTTTTCATAATCCAGCCTCATTTTTCCTTTTCAGCTCTATTACTTTCCATTCTTTGACCCATAGAAATTCTTGGCTCCAAACACACATTATTCACTTGCTCCTCAATTAGAACTATAATGTCTTGTTGAGGCACACTTAGCCTTTGCTGTACTATTCTCACTCTCGCTTCACGTGCAATGAGTTGGAGAGGTCCTTGCCAACTAATGCAATCTTAGCAATCACTTGATGTCAGATTCAAGTCCTACCACTGCTTTGAGGTGCTTTCTCTCTCTCCTCTGAGCTCCTTTAATAAATCATGTCACTACTACTCATCTGACTTTTTACATCTACTCTTTTTGTTAAAAGTTTTACTGCCCACGGGTAGGACTTATCCAATTCAGTATTTTCCAAACCAGGGCTAGAGACTCATAAAGGGGCAATGACTGGCTCCATCGTGCCCCGTGGAGCTCAGAAAGGATGCCAGAAACTTCTCTGATGGGTCTTCCAAACTGAATTTTCCTAGGCTGCCCAGCTAATGTAGCCTGTCAGCTCACTTTCCTCCATAGCATTAAAGAAACTCTGCATCTTTAAATCTCCACGGCCTCTTCCCTTGTCCAGAGAGGGTTGAAACAATTGCTTTCCTCAGATCCAGGGCCCAGTAATCTGAATTTGCTAATCAAAATCTGTGATTAGTAATTGGCTGTGCACACACCTGTTCTTGGGGAAGAGGACTTTTATGCCTCTTGCTTTCAGCAGCAGCTGACCTTGGACAGGACCCCACATTGGCCTGCCATGTCAGTGGGGGATGGGTACTGGGAACTGCCACACAGAGAGAACAAAGTATTTTACCATTATTTGTCAGCCTCATCCTCCCACTCTTCCCTGAATGCTGTACAATGTTCCTCTGGCCTCTGGAGCTTCAAAATAGTTGTTTCAGACAATTCCTGCCCATTTAATAGTTATTTTGGTGGAAGAACCAAATCCTAGAGCTCCCCACTCCAACACTGTGCTGGTATGAATCTGTTGTGTACCCCAGAAAAGCCTATGTTCTTTTAATCCTTCCCTGTGGGTGCAGACCTATTGTGGGTGGGAGCTTTTTCTTAAGTTGTTTCCTTGGAGATGTGACCCAGCCCATCCAAGGTGGGTCTTAATCCCCTTGCTAGAGTCTTTTCTGAAAGGATGAAGGACAGAGACATTTTGGAGACAGCTCAGAGAAAGAAAATGTCCTAGGAGAAGCAAGAAGGACCCATAGGAGCTAAGAGAGCCATTTTGTAACTAGAACCCAGGAGAGAAGGACCAACAAAAGTTGCCATGTACTTTGCCTGTGACAGAGGAACCCCGGATGCCTGTAGCCTATCAGAGAGGTATCTCCCTCTTGATCCCTTAACTCAGACATTTTCATGGCCTCAGCACTGTAAATTTGTAACCTAATAAATCCCCTTTGTAAAAAGCCAACCTATTTCTGGTATATTGCATCCCAGCAGCTTTAGCAAACTAAAAGAACCATCTTTCCCAGAAGTCCCTAAGTAATTTTAAGAATGGAATTCATTATTAAAAATGGTCATTATTTTAGCTAATTGTGAACTGTCTGTAAAGCCTAGTTTTCGTATTTCCTTAATATTTCATGTAATAAAGTAAGAGACTTGCTTCCAGAAGTTTAAATGTGATATAATGCAGGTATTAATTACATAGCTGGATCATACTTTGCTACAATCTATCTTGTTTTACATAGTCTGACTTGAGAGGGGGAAAACATAGAAGAGTGTGAGAAGCTAGAGAGGTTGAAGATGTGAGCAATTTTTCCTAGCTTTTCCTCCAGTGACTTTCTGGTCACATACCCAGGTATGGGTAATGCTGTGTTGGTCTGAGGCTTCCTCCTTAGACGTCCCAGGAGAGGTCTCTTGAAGCTTCCGTTACTGCTCCTAGCTTGAATTATAACATTTCTCCAAACTGGGCAGTGTTTCTGGCTCCCAGAGTCTCATCCTTAGAGACAGGAAAAGAAGATGCCTGTGGTTTTCTCCCTCCGGTATTGTTTTAAAGAGAAGCATTTGCCTGATGTTGTTGAATGCTTCTTAATTATCATTGCTCTCAATTTAAAATTGTTTAAAAAATAGACTTTTAAAATGAATTTCCACTTCAAGTTCTGTGTACTTAGCTGGTGTCTTAGGCAAGCATTCTTTTGGTGCTTAAGGCTGTGTTTGGAAAGTCCCCAGTAGATGACTTGTGTCTCATGAGCTCAGCCTGGCAGACAGTACCTGTGGGAAGCCTTTCTAGCTAAGAGCCAAGAAACCTTAGAAATTCCATATCTCAGTTCTGAATAGATATGTACCATCATGGAGACCTGGAAATGTTAAGAGCTTTTAAAAAGAGGTATTTCTCTGTAGCAAACATAATTTCTAAAACCTGTTACTTAATGTGGCAGTTTGAAGCTATGTACCCCCCAGAAAAGGCCCTACTCTTTTGATCCATTCCTGTAGGTGTTGACATATTGCAGGTAGGACCTTTTTTTTTTTATTAGGTTATTTCAATTGAGATGTGACCCACTTTATTCTGGGTGGGTCTTGATCCTCTTGCTGGGGTCCTTTATAAGAGGATAAAGGACACACAGAAAACAAAGATGAAATTAGAGTCGTAGAGAAAAGCCCAGAGAAGCTAAGAGAGGGCCCACAGAAGCTTAGAAAGGAAGCCACTGGAATCACAAGCAGAAAGCAGCAAAACCCAGGAGCGAAGGACCAGCAGATACCAGCCACATCTGTCTTCCCATGTGACAGAGGTGTTCTGGATGCCAGCAGTCTGTCTACAGAGCCCACGTATCCTCCTTTTGATGCCTTAAGTTGGATATTTTCATAGCCTAAGCACTGTAAATTGTAAGTTAATAAATCCCCATTGTAAAAGCCAACCCATTTCTGGTGTATTGCATTCTGGCGGCCTTAGCAATCCAAAACACTTAACATCGTGCTAATTCATCTTTTCTGCTTTAACAGTCTAGAAACATCCTCAGCTATCTCTGTATTCCCTAGGTCTCCTAAGGAGAGGTCCAATAAGCTCTTCAAGCCAGCTGTATAAAATTTAGTTTAAAAGCTTTACTTTGTAAGGAGTTGTTATGAACACAAAAATCAGTCATTCACATTTAAGAAGAATTCATTCTAGATATTTTTTTAAATAATTTCATTTAGACATAAACCACCCCTAGTCTTAGCTACTCAGAATTCTGTAAATGTTTAGCCAGTGCTTTCAATGGAAAAATATGGTTATTCTATTGGTTCGGTTGATCCAGTAATCTGCCTGAATGAGTCATACTTAATAAGTGACTCTCCAGTGGGCTAACCCACTTTTCTCAGAGTGGTAGGAAAATCTGTAGGAGATATATCCCCCTCTTACTGGTTCACAGAACATTAAGTTATTATAGTCTAGAATATCAGCAGTGAAGAAATGCAATTGGCTTTGTTTTACAGTGCTTCCCAAATTTATTTCCCACAAAATTCTGACAAATTGGTTTCTGGTTATCATCTCCAGAACTGATATTCCTCAGAACATGCATTGAGAAATGTTGGGTTAAACATCTTGCCTTAAAGAAAAAAAGAGAAACTTGACCTTTTCTTCCCCAACATAATGTATAACTGAAAATAAGCAGCCATTTCATTTGTATCCCACAAATGTGCCATTGTCTAATCATGGGTTAGACATCATTTCTTGCAGTCCAACATGAGGGTTGTATGCTAAAAATGCAACTGGGAAATCCATGTGCTGTCCAGAGCTGAGAAGGGAGATGCAAGATTAGGGAGCCCATATATTAATGCCCACCCATTAGGAAGCTCATACATACATTAAAGAGTCCAATTCTAATTTTTCTCTTCATCATTATTTTAGCTTTTTTATGGAAGCTGTGATTTTTCTTGTAAGCTGCATGAGACCCTTTGTGGAGATAGTGGGTACAGCAATAGTGGTTCAAGATACCCTGAGCTAGCTGAGCTCCTCATGAAACCACAGAGCTTGTAATGGATGGCTGAAATTACCCTCTATTAAATCATTTAGGACCAACAGAAGTGATTAGAAATAGTCTTTTCTATAAAAAAAACTGCAAAGGAGGAATTGTAAATCAACGAGGCACACAGTAAAAGCAATCAAAAGCAAGAACTGCACATATAGTGGTGCTTTCTTCATTAAGATATTTTGACCGAGTAATAACTTCTAGTTACATAAGGCACAGGACATAAAGCAGACAAGTTTAGCAGATCGAGTGTTTTAAAGAGAAGGAAATTCTTTCTCTTCTGAAGGCAGTGTAAACAGCCGAGGGGAAGTGGGGGCAAAGGCTCATTAACACTTTAGAGCAAGTCCTGGAAGCCCCATGATTTTGTGATCTTGCTACATCAGCAGTGTCAGTTTGTGGCTGGAGAATGGTGGCTCCTTCCATATCCCAGAATCTACTGATTTACTTGAATTTCTAAAAACCTTCCCAATTCCTTAGCCAGTAATTTTTCCAACACTAAAGCTTTGCTTCAGAGGGTGAACTGAAGAAGAGTCAAAAGAGGACCATGGAAGACATAATTTTTGGTTACAGTTGACATGCAATTTTAGTACAAACTTTTTTTTACCTCTCAAATTGTTTACTTGCCCACTAAGAACTTGAACAAGAAGCCTGATTGCCCAGAATCAGTCCCTATTTTTCACTTTAGAAAGAGAAATAATGATGGAGATTGACCTGTAGGCTTCTTTCCTTTCTCTCCTCTCCAAGTCTGGTGATATTTTAATTCCAGAGGTGCATCCCTGACAACCAGCGTGCCTTGCCAGACTATCATTACCCAACTATCGGCCTAATCCTGGTTGTGGTTTCAGAACTGTAGCCTAGGTTCCACAAGGTCATGGGAGCAGAGAGAAGTGCAGAACAAGAGGGAGAAGGACCCAGACAGAGAGGAAAGGTGAAATGTGGCATTTCGAGCAGGAAGCCCTGAGAAATTGCTGGTTTGATTTGAGTCAAGCCTCATGATTTTTGCATATAAGGAAATACATATGAGATGATAAGACATATCTCAGAAACGGAAAGAAAAGAAAAGCTGTGAAAGAGACAGAGTTTCCTTTGGACCATATTTTGTGTGAATTCAAGAAGTAGAAGGGACAGAGCCTAATGGAAAGGAAGCACCCCACATGACAGGGTGGAGCATCATATCCCTCAGTTCCTATCACCTGTGACTCTCAGAAGATGTAGAAAGCCAGACGCTTTCACAGGCACAGAAGTCAGGTCTGGGATCTTGAGTCCACAAGGCAGCACTGGGGGTTAAAAATAGGGGGACTAGGTCTGAATTCATGCAAAGGTATGAAGTATGATAATTATAATGACCAATAGTTATATGGTGCTTTGCATTTAAAAAAAGATCCCACCCCCACCCCCCAGCCATGGCCTCATTTGATCTCGCAAGTCCACTATGATGGAGGTTTCTATACTTAATTCATCTTAAATTGCATAATGTAGCCTTCACTTTAAGTTCCATAAACCATTTTCATCATTTTCATTTGAATTCTCTCTCCGAAATCTAGCATTTTATGATCCAGCCTCTATGAGTTCATTTGACCTTCATACCTGAAATACCATAGGAATCTCTGGACAGGCTCCAACTCCCAATTTTGCATTCATAAAATTTTATTCTCATTTCACAGCTGAGAGAACTGGGGCCCAGAGAAGTTAGACCATTTTTCTAAAACAGCACAGCTAGAAATATGAGTAGAGGGCTGTATCATTCTAGATGTTCTTTCCTTTGCACTGTACTTCCTTCATGGAACCCCTGCTCATCCTAGCCAGTAACAGTAGTAGACCTAGTATAAGGGCTCACCCTTAAAAAAACCTCCACAAAATATGTGCTGAATTAGACAGAAATAAAGTTCCCAGGAGTTTCCAAGACTTCTACTTGAGACACCTCTAAGAAATAGGAACTAAGACAATCCTGCACATTCTGAGTCTAGGGGACAGAAATTGGACACTTAGACACCTAGGATACAGCCTGGAGAGTAAAGAGCAGCTATTTCCATTAACTATGACCCCAATTTCCCCTGGTATACATTACCATAGATGCAGATGTGGGCAGGTTAAG
>PVIY010029246.1:0-32172 GCA_004026745.1 Myrmecophaga tridactyla
AGAAGAAGTGGGCAGCAGCCATGGCCCAAGGAAGGCTCACCTCCTCTGCAGCAATGTTCATCCACATGTCACCATAGTTGGCAGGTCCAAATGGGGAGGTGTGTCCATGTAGCTCTGACTGGGACATCCCACCTGTATGGCCATGTAGTCTCCCCCACTGCTGGGCATGGCTCAGGTTGGCCTGCACACATTGGCAGCCCCGAGAGGTGTCAGGCCCATCCTGCCCATCTCTATCCCAGCACTCTCCTGCCAGGTTGCCTATGACCAGAAACCAAATCCATGTTCATGTACTTTTCAGTGCCAGTCTCTTCCTCTCTGGGAGCTTGCTGGAGCTGGGATGGGCACCTTGCAGAACCCATGGAGCCAGATAACTATCTAAGCTGATCACCCTCAAATTCAATGTTTGCATATTCCCCAGGGCTCTTGGGCTCTGGAGGCTGTAGCGGGAGCTACTGCTGCAGCTCTCAGCCAAAATAAGGTGCTGGCCATGGGATCCCCCAAGGACAGCCTCATGGGGAGGTTTAATATTTTTACCTTCTTCTCTAGTCCCTCAAGTACTTTACAAATACTTTTTAGTCTTCTGCATAGATTACTCTGGGAAGTATCAAAGCATCACAACAATCTACTAACCAATAGAATCTCACTCCTTAGTCATGGTTTCATGAAACTATGGTATTCAAATAAGCTGACCATACAAGTTAAATTGGATAGTGTGCTACCAAAAATATAACTTTTGCACCAAAATCATTCCTTCCTTTGGTCTTACACAGAAGTTGAAGTTTTAAAATATAGTCAATGTCTTCTTCTATCCTTTAGTCTAATTTGTTTTAGTCCTACCCAGATTAGCTTCATTCATATCTCTAATTATAATTGGATCACCTTTGCAGTGTTTTTAACAGTTACTGTATGGAGTAATCCTGACTTTCATAGCTGCAGAACTCTAGCTCTTAGTCTCAGGTGCCACTCAAATACACACATTTCCATGGAATGACCAGGTTACATACAAAGAGCTCAGCATCTCAGAATATAGAAATAAAAGTTACAACTCCAGAGTAGATGTGACTGCTATAAGAGTTTACAGGATCTCTAGGAACCTTTACAGTAGGCCCTCACCTGGTAACCTGTGCTCTCAGATTCAAGTCTAAGAGTTTGCATATTATAATTAGCCCATATAAGTGAGGCACTATAATATCTGCCTTTTATTGTTCGCTTATTTTACTCAACATACTGTCCTCTAGGTTCATTCACCTAGTTGCATGTCTCATGACTTTGTTCTTTCTTACAGCTGCAAGAAACCATTAAACCACAGCTCCCCTTTGAAGTTTTCAGTCCATGTATGCTTATGTCACCTCCATCCATTGCAATTCATGAATACTGCCAACAAAAACATGATTGTGAAAACTTCCATTCATGTTCTGCTTTCAGTTCCTCCAAGTATACAACCAACTATGGGGTTGCAGGATCATATGGCAGTCTCACCCCTCACTTCCTGTGGAACCACCTCACTGCCTTCTGGAAGGGCTGTACTTCTCAGCTTCCCTGCCAACCATGAATAGGTATGGCTCTCTCTCCACATTTTCTCCGGCACTTGTACCTCTCTGTTCATTTCCTCATCTCTTTGTATAAGTCCTTTTCTTCGTAAACATAAGATAATAAAGTTATTCTCCTATCATTTCTTCATGTAATTTCAAATTTCTTACTTTTGGTTTTAAGCTTTTAATTAATGTGGAATTGATATTTGTGGGTATCATAACATAAGGATCCAATTTTATTTTTTTGTATGTTGTATGGCAGGGGTCGCATTTCATTCTTTTTCCGTGTGTGTATCCCATTATTGTAGCATTTTGTTGAATTTTTGTTCATTTGTTTGTTTGGGAAGCACGTGGGCTAGGAATTGAACTTATTCTCCTGCATTGGCAGGAGAGAATTCTACCACTGAACTACCCTTGTACCCCCTCCAATTGTATTTTTACTTTTTTATGGATAACTAAGCAATTGTGCCAGAACAACTTATTTAAAGATCTGCAATATTATCCCTCATATAGCAACATTTACTGTATTTGTTCTTTTCCTTCCATATTTTCATAATTTAACACCACAATGTTAAATACAATAATTCTTAGTAAGTATTAATATATGTTAAAGTTAAGATATCAAATTATTTTTATTCAGATTATTTTTGAATGTTGATCACTTCATTTAAATTTTAGAATTAATTTTTGGAAAAGTCCCACAAATGTATTGGTTGGCATTGTTCTAGATCTATAGAAAACTTGGTAGAATTAATATATTTATGATATTGAGCTATCTCTGATGAAGCATTTGACTAAATCATGCTGATAGACTCATGGGTGACATAGTACATGTCTACCGCACCATAATGTTTACTGAATATGCTAAGTATATTCAGAAAATTGGAATGTTTTTGTTGGTGCTTTCCACTTTAAGTAAAATTCTGCAAAATAAATGTAATCATACTGGAAGTATGCTGAAGAGATGGATATGACAAGTAGACATGGATGTTTTGTTAAAAGTTCTGCTAAAACTCTTTGAGCTCTAAATCTGTTTTGATGGAGAATTTGGAAATTTGGAAACTTTTGGCTCCATATCACAAGATACTACATTAGAAGCTATGACACTGAAGTGTTAGTCTTGTGAAAGGATAAATATGTGGCCCAAGCCTTTTCTAGACACATCTTCTGTTTTGAATTGTCTGCCCTGTAATGGAAGCAGAGTAAGTCAGCCCATGAAGGGTTTTAAGGTGTCTCCAAAGCTATGTGCATTATATAGGCACAATATAGATGAGAGATGGAGAAGGATAAACAGAGAACACAGCCTGCTAAATATAACACAAGTTCTTAGCTTTAAAAACTGCATGTAGACAAGATCTGCAATTCCCTGTACATAAAAGTGAACAGAAGTAAATAAACTATATTTTAATATTTTAAGTAATTGTGTGGTCAAGAATTGCACTGTGAAGATAAAAAAGAGAAAATCTCATCTGCAAAATTTAAAACTATTTAACTCTTAGAGTGACATCCTATTTGTGGATTCATACTGTCAATAACTCTGAAAAATGCTTAGGTATTATATTTTCAAATATTGCTTCTCTACCCTACTCTTTATTTTCTCCCTCAGAGACTATGATTAGCCTGTTTTAAATCTTGTCATTCAATCTCCCATGCTCTATAAGTATTTGTCAGTTTTTTCTGTATTTTACTCTCTCTGTGCCTCATTTTAGTTAATTATAGCAAATTTATCTTCTAACACATGTATTTTTCCAGTTCTGTCTGATCTGCTCTGTTTTGATTTGAATATTTTAAAACATTATTTCATTTCATATATATATGTGTGTATAAAATATTGTATATATATTTCCCAAATCTCACAGACCATTTTATAATCTCTTGTTACTTGTTCATTTTTGTGACTCCTTTTTTCTGATGTCATATGCATTTCCTACATAATAATTTTATATTCCTCATCAAATAATTCCATTATTTTAAATATTTGGGGTCTAAATCTGAGGTGTTTTTTTTTTTCATGATAGTCCCCAGATGACAGTCATGGGATGGTTCTTTGCCTCGGAGGTATTACTTATTGGCTTGGTGTCCTTGCTATTATTTTGGTGCCCTGTTTTTTTCTTTTACATTCAATTACTTTTATTTCTATTTGGTAGCTCATTTAGAGAAGCCAGTAATATAATAAGCTGTGCTTGGCATAATTTATATAGTCTATCGGTGCATTTTAGGGAGATCAATCTGTAGGGCATCCAGTTCATCATACTGCCACCAACGACAGTTCATTGTTTTCTGCATAATCATATTTTAAACCACATACATGGATGTCATCTAAAGTATTTCAAATAGTTAACTTTGAAACTGAGTCAAGAACTATACATGGAACATCTACCATATGCCATGGGCTCTACTTAATGTCCATTATTCAAAATTGATTTTAAAGAAACTCTCCCAAAAGTTCTAAATTTTAAAAATTGCTTGGAGTGAAAAAGGATGAAGTCAATCAATAAAAATGCATTGTACAACAACAGATGGAATAAGTACAATGTTAACATTGTGATGGCTATAATATTTTCTGTGGCTTGCAACTAAAATCTCTGGCTGTTCTGTGAGATTTCAACAAGGCACAATAGAAATACCAGGTCAAAGCAACTTACCCCTTCCAGCAGGCTTCAGGGAAGACCTCAGAGGAGGAGCACAGATAGAGCGACAACTGGGAAATAAGAGCATGAAAGGCCTTCAGGGACAACTAGACATACAAGATTTCACAGCATAAAGAGGCTGTGCACTGAGACATTTCTACTTCATTATGTCTTCATTGGAGAACTGGTGAAGAATATGGATTTCCAGGAAATGACAGTAGTGCCAGAAAATGGTGGGAAGTAAAAAAAGAGTTAAAATGAGGCCAATAGAGAGTAATATGAAACAACTCAGAAAGAAGATGATGAGCTTGAAACTAGTTCTATCAGGATGGAGATGGAGAACAGATTATTAATTGATTGCATGTTGATAAAGGGAATAAACCTAGATTATTTCTTTTGTAATCTGTATGAGGGCATCATTATTCAGGATTAGAAATACAGGAGAAGAGAAGTAGGTTTGTGAAGGCCTTTGTTTTGGGGTTGAAGTGGGAGAGACCATGAACATTCTGGAGATGACGTTGAGTGTTTAGTAGAAAATGCAAATGTGCAATTTGCCAATAAGTGAGATAAAATGAGATAAGAATTATTGAGTTTTAAGATTTTCCATATGTTTTCTTTGGAAAGCATGTAAAATATAAAGAAGGTATGGTACAGAGTCTTATGTAAGCCCATAGCTAAGGTACAGGCAGAAAGTAGATGAAGGTGCACAGAGGGCAATCATATGATGGGATTGGCATTAGTCCACTCATTGTTATATTTTATCACATATAAAATATGTTATATTTTATTTATATGTTCTCAAAATGACCAGATTAATGTTAGACAAATATTTTTATTCAAAATAAGGATCTTTCAAGTTGCCAACTTGTCCATTAACACCTATGAAATCAAGTTTTATTGTGATGAAAAATTAACCAAGAAAGCAGTCTTCTTTTGAACCTTAAAGCAAATCCCATGCTATCCCCCTGAACTTTATAAAAGAAATGAGTTTTTTAATGTTCTCAGTTGTCATGGTCACTTTGCTTAACTGCTCCTTTTCCATTTCCCCTGATAAGTGTGTTCATATTGCAAAGTCTCATATTTATAGATACAATTGTTTGTGATCCCTGTACTTAATTTAAAAAATCAGTTGTATTTTATTTTTCTTGTTTTTTAGAAAATTCTTTATACATAATAATTCTCTTTGTTCTCCAGAGCCAAAGCCGCAGAATTTATTGTCTCTTAGCAACAGCCTAGGAAGGTTCCTGCATGCATTTATTCATGTACTGAATTTCTGAAGAAAAGTAGACAACCCACATATCATCCGAGGACTGCCTAAAAGTATTCTCTACAGTACTTGTACTATTCAACAGGACTGTTTCAATTGACAAAAAAAAGATTTAATTCATTTTACTTAGCTCATTTTAAGAAATTCTCAAAATATTCATTCATTCTTGTTATAAAAAGTCAGGTTGAATGTTGAAACTGCTTTCTTAAACAAAATTCTAAAACTAAACTTGGAATAGCATACAGGAATGATGAAATAAGACAATTTAACTGGAATGCTGTCTAAATAACTAATATAAAATAAAGCTGGGCATAAATAAAATTCCTTTAAAAGGATGAGTCTTTGATTCATTAAGCTCACCTCTTGGAATCTGAAAATATTTGCAGATCTGATGGCTTTCTGGCTCGTTTTAGGGAAAAGATAAATTTTAATTCATTTTAAATATAAAATTCACTATTTAGATTATCTTTACAAAGATATACCTACAAAATCTGAACATAATTTAGCAATAATTATTTTTTCCCCAAATCAGGATTGCTTTAGTTTGGAAGCCTGAAATAGGAAAAGATGAAGGACAGTAACTTGATTGGTATATTAGTTTCCTGTTGTTACTGTTATGAATCATGACCAATATAGTCTTAAAACAACATGAATTTATTCTCTTACAGTTCTTGAGGCTGTAAATCCAAAATGAGTCTTATGGTGCTAAAATCAAGGTGTTGTCAGGGCTGACTCCTTCTGGGGGCTTTAAGGGAAAGTCTGTTTCCTTGCATTTTTCATCTCCTAATGGCTACCTGTAGTCCCGGGTTGTCATCTGCATCTTCCTCTTCAAAGTACATTACTGCCACCTGCTTACATCATCACCTTGCCTTCTTCTTGGATTCCATCTTTTCTTGGCTGCCTGTCCTAAGGAACATGATGATTATACCATGTGCCTTAAATAACCCAGCATAATGTGTTTATTTCAAGCTCTTTAACTTAATCACATCTGCTATATAAGGTAACATTCATAGGTATTAAGTATTAGGATATGGACATACTTTGTGAGCCATTATTCAGTCTACCTAGTTAGTTGGTTGTCTATTTTCCTATCTGAATTTCTCTTTTCCTCCAAAGATATTTCCCCACCAAAATCCTCCATTTTCTTTCTATATATACTTGCTCTTTGTGTTTGCTACCATTAAGGATCCAAGACTTGTGAAAATGGATTTTCAAATATTCTTTGGCAAAACTGCTTATGGCCATTTGGCACTACATTTTGAATTTTCACATATATTTCATCCTGGGTCCTAGTGTCACTTAAAGTTTAATATTTGTTCCATAAATATCTGAACAGAGCATTTCAGGCACAGGGAAGAGTATATTCAAAAAGTCTGTGGCATGTATAACATGGCAGTTTTTTTAGGGAGATAAAGAAAGCTATTGGGACTTCTTTAAAATGCAGATAAAATACAGAACAGTTACATTTGAATTTCAAATACACAAAAAAGAATACAGTACTTTATTACTACAACTATGCCCCAACTATTGCATGAGACCTAGTTATACTAAAAATATTATTTGTATCTGAAAAATAATAAAATAATACTTTATTTTTATCTGAAATTCATTTCTAAATGTTTTTTCATTTTATTTTTTTCTAAATCTGGCAACTAGACCATCTCATGATAAACAAGTGTGTGATTTGTTGGTGATATTAGAGTGGAGTCAGGATCACATCAGGAAGGGCTTAAAGGCAAACATTTAAAAAAATTGTAATTTTCACTTAGAAAAGTGGATGATTTTAAACTCTAGAGTAATATGATCTTATGTTCTGAGCACTGGTGTCTTTGTGAAAAATGGATCATAAAAGGTCATATTTGAAAGCAGGAAGACAGTGAAAGTAGCTATTCAACCAGTCCTGGTGAGACACAATAGTGACTTGAATGAGGGAGGTGTTGAAATTCGACAAAATGTTATTCCATTGATGGACCACTCACTTATAAGCAAGGTGGCATGGATTGGGAAGACAATTGAGTAGCCTAGGTTCAAAGAGGTTTAAAAGAAGAGCTAATAAAGCTTTCCAAACCTGGATCTGTTAAGCAGAAAAGAACTTTTCTTCTTTAAATGTGAACCCAGAGAAGTGAAAAGTTTATCTCCAGTAAGGAATAATATTGAGAAGGAAATCAACTCTCTGTATCTGTAAAATTTATTCACTATGCAGAGAAGCTACAATATTTTTATCATACTTCTTCAAGAGCAATTTATTTTTTCATACATTGTCTATTTTGCTTGGAAATACATTGGATTTTACAAGTTAATAGGCAGATCTCTAAGAACAAACTGATTGTTCAAACTCTAGCACCATTTTAGAGTGGAAGTTAAATTTTATCCAATTTCCAGAAAGAAAGTTTTTTCTTTCCTTAAACAGATTTTACTAGCGTACATGTGTGCTGGTTTGAAAGGATGTATGTCCCCTAGAAAAGCCATGTTTTAAACTAAATCCTATTTCCTAAAGGCAGAATAATCCCTATTCAATACTGTCTGTTTGAAACTGTAATCAGATCATCTCCCCAGAGATGTGATTTAATCAAGAGTGGTCGTTAAGCTGGATTAGGTGATGACATGTCTCCACCCATTTGCATGGGTCTTAATAAGTTTCTGAAGTCCTATAAAATAGGAAACATTTTGGAGAATGAAAGAGATTCGGTGAGAGTGGGGAATGCTGCAGCACCACAAAGCAGAGAGCCAGCAACCTTTAGAGATGAAGAAGGAAAATGCCCCCTGGGGAGCTTCATGAAACCAGAAGCCAGGGGAGAAAGCTAGCAAATGATGCTGCATTCACCATGTGCCCTTCCAGCTGAGAGAGAAGGCTTGACTGTGTTTGCCATGTGCCTTCTCACTTGAGAGAGAAACCCTGAACTTCAACGGCCTTCTTTTGAACCAAGGTCTCTTTCCCTGGATTGTTGCCTTTTATTGGACATTTCTATGGGCTTATTTTAATTAGCACTTTTTTTTGGTCTTAGAACTGTAAACTAGCAACTTATTAAATTCCCCTTTTTAAAAGCCATTCTGTTTCTGGTATATTGCATTCTGGCAGCTAGCAAACTAGAACAGATTTTGGTACTGGAGAGTGGGGTGCTGCTGCTGCAGTTTGCAAATACCAAATATGTTAAGATGGTTTTTTAAATGGATAAAGGGAAGATTCTGGAAGAGTTGTGAGAAGCTTGATAGAAACAGCCTAGAATGCTTTGAAGAGACTGTTGGTAGAAATGTGGACTCTAAAGACACTTCTGATAAAGACTTATACAGAAATGAGTCATTTGTTATTATAGACTGAAAGGAAGATGAGTCTTGTTTTAAAATGGCAGATAATCTGGCAAAATTGACTAGTGACTTTGGCTGGAAGGCAGATTTTGAAAGCCATGAACTTGGATATTTAGCAAAAGAGATCTCCAAATTAAATGTGGAAAGTGCAGCCTGTTTTTTCCTCACAGCTTAAAGTGAAATGTGTCAGTAAATAGATAAGCTGAGAACTGAACTCTTGGGTAAAAAGAAAGCAGAAATTGCTGTTCTGGAAAATTCTGGACTTCCAGGAAGGGAGACCCCAGAGAATAGTGCCCCATATGAGGACTTGACCAAATGTGGAACCAGTCAGCCACCTCAGAGAAAGTCAGGATTGAACATGGAGTTATCCAGAATGGATTTGTGGAAACTCCTTATGTCTGATGGGCATGACCCAAGGCTACTGCTTAGACAGCCAGCGAGAGTGCTGTGGGACCTGTATAAACAGAGCCACTGCCAGTCTAGACTGGGGAGTTCAGAGAAGGGACACATTGGAGGAAAAATAACTCCAGAGGCAAAGCCATGGAGGCTGAGGTCTGAAGTTAAGAAGCTTCAGGCCAGGAGAGCAGACCCACCCAACCCCATGGAGAGGGCAAGTTTGCCCCAGAGGCAGAGGATGGGCCTTACACCTCATTGCAGTGGAAGTGTCATGCCACCTCAGGCCTTGGAGAGGGTGAAGCACATTCCTTGGAGTTTGGAGAGGGCCTGACTGCCACTACATGGAGGAGTTGAGCATGTGCCCTGAAGACGGCAGAGAGCCTGGTTGCAGCCCCAATGCTTGGAGAGGGTGGAGCTGAGAAAAAAGTGGTTTCCCCAATGTCCTGCAAGGTTGCATTTGGAGAGAGGCAGGCCTCTGCATAGGCCCTTGGAAAGGGTGGGACTGCCGCTTTCAGAAGTCCTGAAGATAAATGATTCTCAGACTTTGAAATCTAATGAACTTTGCCCTGTGTGTTTTCAAAACTGTATGGGTCCCAGTAAGCCCTGTGTTTTTTCCTCCCTATGAAAATGTGTATATGTATCCCATGAATGTTCCTCCTATGTATATTGGCAGCAAATAACTTGTTATGAGTTTTCAAAGGTCCAGAGCAAATGGAGAAAATATTGCCTTAGGCCTGTCCATGCCTTTAACTAACTTTGATGAGACTTTGTACTGATTTTAATTTTGTTTTAATCTTGTATTAATCTTGTATTTTAAATGTTACTAGAATGGTTTAAGGTTCTCTGATACTGTTATGGAATTAATGTATTTTGCATATAGGGAAAACATGACTTTTTTAGGGTCCAGAGGGTGGAATGTGCTGGTTTGAAAGGATGTATGTCCCTTAGAAAAACCACCTCATTTGTTGCTAATTACATCTGCAGTTGGCTAGGAGGTATGCCTGCTGCAATGAATGACATTTGACTTAATTGGTTGGTGCTTAAATGAGAGAACGCAATGTAGCACAGCCTAAGCAGCTCAGCATATCTCATCTCAGCACTCACAGCTCAGCCCAGGCCTTTGGAGGTGTAGAAAGAAGTCACATGGGGGAAAGTTGTTGGAAGCCAGAGGCCTGGAGAGAAGGCCTGTGCTTTCCCATGTAAGAAAGAACCTCAGTGGAAAGTTAGCTGCCTTTCCTCTTAAGAACTAACAAAATAAATCCCCTTTCATTAAAAGCCAATCTGTCTCTGGTGTGTTGCATTCTGGCAGCTAGCTAACTAGAACAACATGTAATTATTTTTCCTTTATAAACACTTATAACACTGTATTTATCATACAAAATTGAAGTTAAATAATCTTTATGATACCTTTGAATTGTATGATTAAGGAAATGGAGATAGTGGTCTGGCCTTTCCTAGAGTTAGTGCAGTATCTAATATATTCTCTTTTATTCTATAGTTTTTTTATTTATAGAAAATTATTGTCTGAATGTCATATGCTTAAGTTTTGCAGGCTGCAAGTTCTTGGAGGAGCATATCATTGCATTTTCCTCATATCATTGCATTTTCCTTCAAGTAAGTTTTTCCCTATAGATTATCTGAACATAAATTTCCAAAATGTCAATGTTCAGTAAACAATTAAGCTTTATGAATACAATAATGCCTTTTCAAGATTTAGTTCCATTGATGATGGTGGATATTTGATAGAACACATAAAGAAGATGCAAACTTAGCATGCAAGATACTTTCATTTCCACTCCAGTAAAACTATGAATAATTTTAGCATATTTTTGAAAATCATATGCATCTGTTCAGTGGATAATTAATGTCATTTTGAGAAAGGGATATAAAAATCAAGTAACATGATTATTTTGCATATGTCACAAAATAGATGAAGAATAAAATAAATTCAAATATCTATAGCATGCTCCAATTTCCTAAAAAAATTTAATTCAAATCATTGCCTATTCATTCTCAAAGAATTATGATTACTTGCAGTTAGTAAATACATATATATTTTTGTCAATTTTTCACTTGTTATGAAACAATAATAACCATAAGCTATAAAAATATATAGTTTTATGTGCTGGTTTGAAAATATTATGCACCTGTCATGGTCAGGTTCATGCATCAACTTGGCCAGGTGGTGGTGTCCATTTGTCTGGTTGGGTAAGTGCTGGCTTGTCTGTTGCTATGAGGACATTTCATGGACTTAAATCATGATTACATCAGCTGCATTCACAGCTGATTGCATTTGATATTAGCCAAGGAGAGTGTCTTCTGCAATGAATGATACTTAATCTAATCACCGGAAGGCTTTTAAGGAGGACTCAGAATAGACAGGCTCCCTTCCTGCTTTGGCCTGTGTTCATCCAGATCCTTCATTGGAGTCATCAGCTCCACAGCCTGCCCTATGGATTTTGTTGTTCAGCCAGCCTCTCCTGAGAGTTCATTGAGGCACTTCATCAGAGTTATCAGCTTGTGGCCCTCCCTATAGACCTTGGACTCTATGTTCCCATATTTTATTACATGATACAGTTTTATAAATTTTAACATATCTACAGATATTTCCTGCTGATTCTGTTTCTCTAGAGAATTCTAGCTAATACAGTACTCAAGAAAAGCCGTGTTTTAATTCTGACTCAATCTTGTGAAGACAGCTGTCTCTTTTAATCTTAATTAAATACTGTAGAGCAATAACTTTTTACTATGTTATCTCCATGGAGATGTGTCATGCCCAATTGTGGGCATGAACTTTTGATTACATGGAGATATGACTCCACACGTTCCAGGTGGGTTTTGATAGGTTTATTGGAATCCTTTAAAAGAGGAAGCAATTTGGATAGAAGTGACAGTGCTGACAGAGAGACAACCAACAGAAACTTCAGAGCCAACAGAGAGAGTGGAGACATGGATGTTTGGAAATGTTTGGAATCCAGCAGATGTTGCTGTGTGCCTTCCCATGAGATGTTAAGCAAACCAGAATGTGGAGAGAGCTAAGCAGACATCAAGAGATGAAAGCTAACCCCAGAGAAGCAAAGTAAGGAACGCCACAAGAACAGAGGCTGAATGCAGTAGAGCCCAGGAGCAAGGGACCGGAAGATGCCAGGCACATGCCTCAGCAGTGACCGAAGTGTTCCTGACCCATTGGCCTTTCTTGAATTAAGATATCTTTCCCTGGATACTTTAATTTGGACATATTTATAGGCTCAGAACTGTAAACTTGTAATTTATTAAATTCCCCTTTTAAAATCCAATCCAGTTCTGGTATATTGCATTCCAGCAGTTTGCAAACTAACACAATTTATATATATATATATCAAGATTGAGTTAGGATTAAGACATGGCCTTTCTTGGTTTATATAATATTTTCAAACCAGCACATTAGTTTATTCCAGTAGGCTAATCTCACATAATTGAAATTATTTCCTTATGACAGATATCACAGTAGGAATTACTGGGCTAAAAAATAGCTATACAAAGAGAGAGTTTGTCTGTTGTATGGTGGGGTCACATTTCATTATTATTCCATGTGAATTTTTACATCATCTGTTGAATTTTTGTTTTTGCAGCATCATTTGTTGAATTTTTGTTTGTTTGTTTTCTTTCTTTTTTTGTGGGGGTGGGGAAGTGCATAGACAAGAAATTGAAGCTGGGTCTCCCAAATGGCAGGTGCGAATTCTACCACTGAACTATCATTGCACCCCCTAAATAACAATATTTTTTAAGCATCATTGCTTTCTGTAAAAATTGTATCAATTTAACCTACTATCAGTGATGTATCAAGGTATCTGTTTCATTAAAATTGTGTTTTGCCATTAGAGTAAAACAACAAAAATCAACTTTGTAAATTTAATAATCATGTATTTTTAATTATGTACTTCTTTGATAGTTTCCTTGAGAATAATCATCCTTTATAATGTTTAACTAGGTATATTTCACTTAAAATATCTTATTTTCCTTAGTTGAGTATATTACTGTGAAGAGAGATCTTATTATCATATGAATTTTATGATTCCTGAATTGAAAGAAAGATACGTGTTCTTCACAGATCATGTAGCATCTGTTGAGAATATTTAACTAGGTTTCCTCTTGATTTTGTCTTTAACATAAATAATTTTGAGTGGTTTAAACCTGTACATTTCTGTAGGTTATGGCCAAATGGTCAAAGCTTCCTTTCACAAAAGCATACATAATTCTTCTGTTTTAATTTCCATTTCAAAATTAACTAATTGTTAATCATTTTGTTTTGTGTTCAATTATAACCTTGAGATTTCTGACTTTCTATGGACAGCACATTTTTTAAAAAATGGGCTGACTCAATGAGCTTTGTTCTTTTATTTCATCCATTTTACTCTGTTTGCTTGGTAATTTTGCAGAAACCAAGAAAAGCATTTCTAAAATGTATTTGTATTATCATTCTCACCAACCTCAAACAAAAAATAAACCTTCATGTGGGCCACCATAACATCTAGGAGTTAAGCTTTATTGGATTTTGACAAGCAGCTTTTAGTGTATGAATTAACTTCAATTTGTACCAGCTGGGTTTAATTCTTCCATATTTTTACTACCTTATCTTAGATGTTTAATAGTCTCAGGCTTTTGATTTTTTGCCAGTTTGATGAGTGTAAAATAGTATTTCATTATTTACAACGGAATTCTGGATATATATTTTTGGGGCATAGAATAACCCAAGTCAGCTTCAAAGAAAGTATATCAATTTTCAAGTTAATTATATTGAAGGTCACATCAGTAGTTAAGGGTCTTACATTCACATATAAAATATTTCTTGCTGGGTAATAATTTATATATTTCACCATTTTATTCATAACAACTTTTTAGGGCCATAAATCTATTAACTTATGAAACTTTGGGTACATGTTCATAAATATAAATGTGAAAAAGATTATACAATATAATGGTATTACATGTAATCATAAAATGTCAGAAGGAAAAAGTCTACCAAAAGTCTACCAATCAAGCCTAGTTAAAACAGTAATATATTCACCCAATATGCTATTATAAATAATTAAAATTAATTAAACAAAAACATTTATCCAAATTTGTAAATGTCTCCAGCATAATATCAGTTTAGAAAGAAAGTTGTAGAAGAATGTATATGGTATACTGCCACATTTATAGTTTTAAAATATTGAATCTGGAAGTATATTTGGTAATGAATGTAACATGCATGAACCTGATAATATCATATTTGGAACAGTCATTTTTTTGAAAAGAGGAGAGAAATGGGATCATGATAGTTACAAAAAGGATGTCAACTCTATTTTGTAAAGGGATTTCTTTATTTCTGAAAAATTTCTGAAGAAATATTAAGATGTCTTACAATTTCCTAAAGCTGGATACTGCCTTAAATATGAGAATGCATTTATGAAGGTTGTAGAGTTTTTTCAATATATCATTATATTTTAGTTGTGTTTGAAATATTTGAGGTTGAACAAATATAATTTTATTGCAACATAGTAGATGCTAAAACAAAGACACACAGACATGTGCCCAGATGCTAAAAGACTTCAGATCAAGGTCTACCTCAACTTTAATGAAAGCAAGTGAAATCCAGGAAAAAAATGCTGAAAAAGTAGACACCTGGGTTGAATCTTGAAGGATGAATAGAAGTTCACAAATGCTACAAGTAAAGATACAAATGTTCCATGTCAGAAACATAGCATAGAAGACACATGACCAGAACTGTGCTTAAGGCAAGGTGTAGTACATCGTATAATACTGCTATCAATTCCTCCCATCCTGTATGCATGCCTCTTTGATATTTCTTTTATCACATGGTGGAATTAATTTTTCTTTTCTTTGAATCTACTTTGACCTTTGACATGTTTTCATCAAAAGAATGTGGCAGAAATGGTAGGCAATTTCCAAGGGCAATGCTTGCATCTTCCTCTTTTACTCTTATAGATGCCATCCTGAGTAAGGAAACTGGTTTAGCATACTGGAAGATTAAATGCTGCATGGTGGAAAACTGAAGCAAACCATCCAATAGCGAGTGCCAACTCTCAGATATGTGATTGAAGTGATCTAGTTCCCTGATGCAAATCAAATAATTTATATTACCATCTTTTTAAAATGTTCATGCTGGCATTAAAAATAGACTTTGTCATTGAAACCATTGATAATTTGTTTCTAATACAATTATTTTACTATACAACAAACTCTGAATCATATTTTAATATAAAGCATTAGATTCTCTAATATAAGGTGTATTTAAATGTCAATATAGGGTGCCTTCTCAACCATTAAGATTATTTATAAATGTTGAAAATGATAATAATTATAATTTTTTTTCAATAGTCAGAGGAACCTAGAACTTTTCTGGGACCCATTTAATCATTCAGTTGACTGAGAAAGTTCATGCTGCTGAAAGTCAAACACCAAAATTTCCTTCAGGTCTTTCTAGAGTTCTGCAGTGTGACTCAAGCCAAATTTTCCTTTTCTGTCTGTCTGATCATATTTTGACATCTGTCAGTTATACCTAGTGCCCAAATCAGTTTGACCTGAAATTATGGTCTATAAAAGTCTAGACCACACAGACTGAGAATCTACTCTAGGTCCTATCAGAATATATCTAACTCTCACAGCATGCCAGTTATTATTAAGTTCATTTTACAGATGAGAAAACTGAGATTTAGAATGATTGAAAAATTCAGCTAGTAAATAGTAAAATTATTATCTTAATTCAGGTTGTTTTCCCTATCTAAATTTTGGCTATCAGCCCAAAAGAGCCACTGCTGACTACCAAAGACAGAAATAATCTTTTTCCTGTCAGACCCTTAAGTCTTTCAAAACCTCCTGATAATGATATGATTTAAAAATGTTTCTTCAGCTCTCCTAGATATATAGATTTCTTTCATAAGTTATATTATTATAAAAGATTTACCTGTGTTACAGATTCAGTTGATAATACAGGGGGTTGATGAGGAGGTGGATTTAGCTTTTTGAGACATTTTAATCACATACCAGCCAATTATTCACCCATGCCCATCAAAGTGATGGATTAAAAGTTGACTTATTAAGAACTAATAATTCACAAGAAAAGACATATAATGCATCTGTCTCCTGTATGGATTCAAAACCTATTTAATATCATTGGATAAAATTAAACATTAAAACACACCAGGTGATTTGAATGTGTATTATTTAAACCTCCACTGTGTAATTAAAATCACTGATTTCTTGAGAACATAATATACTGGTCAAATAAAATTATGCTTTTCCAGTAAATATCAAATGTGCAGTTAAAAGTAAGGAGACTTTAAAAGCCTACTGACAAGAGATAGGCATATAGAGTTAATGAACAGTGGTCCCTACAATTCATCAATTGTGGCATAGCTGTGACATAGCTGCTTCTAGTGATAAAATCAATACAAGTGCTTTTAGATACACACCACATTCTAACCTCAATATGCCATCACACAGGTATTTAAACATCAGGCAAACATAGAAAAGCTTCAAGTGATTTTGAACTTCTATATCCTGATAAAAGATTTATGTATTTTACATATTTGTTTTCTTCCAGCTCCAATACATAATTCTAGAAATATCAATTTATCAACTATTCTTTACCAAATTGCTGTGAATATATTATGGGCAGACATTTTTCACATGTTGTATTGATGAAATAAATGCACTGATTTGAAGGAGGTATGAAAAAAATGTATAACCTTCCAGAATACCAAGATAAGCTTCCTATCCCATATCTATTGTTAAGTTTTGTGATTTTGAGTTTTTGCAATTAAAGGTATCTTAAAACATCTCCTTTTAAATAATGTGATTTTCTGCATCAACACTCCCCAAAAGCAGTGATCTAAAAGTTATGGATTGTCTTAGAATGAATTTAAATTGAAATCTGATTTAAATAGTGTGAAGAAATTTTATTTCTAAAATAATCTGTTTTGGTTCAGTGTGCTAGGAGTAAGGATTATTGTCTAAATTTCATACCTGCTGTGTAGTATACTGAGTATAACTGCTATTTGGAGAAATTGTTCATCAAATAATCATAAAATTATTTCAGTTCCTTTGGGGTTATGATATGCCTATGGGGTTAAGATTTTTTTCATTAGGATCTCTGGCCAGAGCCAAAGAATTATTTTATAGTTCATTCAAGGTTGATTTAAAATCAAAAGAATACAGATGCTCAGAATAAACCAGAGTTGATTGATACATGAAGATGATGGTATCCAGTATTTGTGCATAACTTTATAAATTTCTATGTGCTTCCACATGGTATCTTAACCATGCTAACAACAATAATATATGCACTGTTAGTGAAGTAGGGAGTGCTACGAGAAGGCTGTACCTCTCAAATCCAATTAGTTCCCATATTATTTACCTATGTGTCCAATAAATATTTAATACAGCCAAAGAAAGATTCATGATACATAATAATATGCACAAAGAATTAGGTTCATAGAAGATTACGAAGTTGGTGAATGACTTGGCAAAGATGCTCACTTTGGAATGTCAGAATTTGTTAGTATCAAGGGTCAAAATTAAAAAAAATGAAAAACAAAACTGGCTAGCAATGTATATTAGTCTTGTAAGCATTGTCAAAGTCTTGTGTTTTGAACATTTTTTTGTGACATAGTAGAATAAGTCTCCCTTTTGAGTGTTGATCATAAATGGTATTTTGCAGTCAATAAATCTTTCTTTATTTTCATTCAACACAAATGATATTTGGATTACCAACCCTACAGTATTATCATAATTACATTATTAGTTGGGGGAAACTAATAAGAAAATTGAAAAGCTTTTTGTTTTGTTTTGTTTTTGTTTTTGCATGGGCAGGCACCAGGAATCAAACCTGGGTCTCCAGTATGGCAGGTGAGAACTCTGCCTGCTGAGCCACCATGGAAATTGGAAAGTTTTGAGATACCCAATACCTAATGACCTTAATGAAAATTGGAAAGTTTTGAGATACCTAATACCTAATGCCATTTGACAAGCATATGGAAAAAAAAACATGGGAGTGCAAAAAGGGTTTGATATATTTTGAGTACTTAGAAACAGTCTTAATACCTTTCCTGCTTGATATGATTTCCTTGCCTTTAAAAAGTTTGTTTTAATTCTCTTAAAATTTAAATTAATTATATAAATATATATTTTTAACTTCTTTCCAAGTTTTAAGACAATATAACTTCAATAAATACTCTATTTATTTTCCCAAGAAGAAAAAGATTATAATTGAAATACAAGGACAAATTTAAATGTTCTTCCTATTTTTTTTTTTTTTGCATGGGCAGTCCCCAGAAATCAAACCTGGGTATCTGGCATAGCATAGCAGGTGAGAATTCTGCTTGCTGAGCCACCATGGCCTACCCTCTTCTTATTTTAAAAATTTAAATAAAATGTCATGATGTAAACTTGCTTTAGAATGAAATATCATAACAACATTATTAGCATTTTATTAAGCATGATATACTTTTGGATGCTATCTTGATTTTGTTTATTTTTGGATTTATTTCAAAATTTTTTGAAAATATTATAATAAAAAGATGGATGATATTAGCAAGTTAAAAACTTGCAAATTATGCACTGGTTCTTAAACATCTGCCCAAACTGACACAAACCATATACTCACATTTCATTTTTATTCCCATTTCAGAATTAAAGATAACATTATACTTTTTGCTTTCATGAAATGAAAACAAAGTAGATAGCAAAGGAAATTTCTGTTATTGGCTTATAAAAATCAAAATGACAAAATGTGGCACTTCAGATCATAAAAAATTGAAATCTAACATTTGGCCAACTTTATCTCAGTTTTCTCCTTCTGAATATTTGGTTTGTCTCTGTCTCACTTTTTCTCTCTGTTTTTAACTCTCTGTCTCTTTCTTCAACTTTGACTTATTCCCCTTCTCCTTTCCAATCATAGTGACCTCTCTTCTTTTTTTTTTGCCTGAGAATGATAAGACAATAAGAATCTATGCACTATTTCCTAATATAGCTTATGTAGAGAGCTTAATTGAGCACCATAAGTACATGGAACCTTGTGTAGGGCATGAGAGTTTGTTGGTTTGTCCAGAATGATGCCCCAATAAATCCCAGAGTGATTTGAACAGTGAATAAAAAAGCATTTACAAAGTCCCCTTGGGAGAATGGTGAGAAAGGGGGAAATTTTAACTTCCCCAAGTTGAATTCTTGATATTCTCACAAACAGTGGTGACTACCAAAGCAATAGACTGAGCCTCCAATCTTGGATTTTGTTCATATTAAACTTAACCCCACAAAGGATAGGTCAAGCCTACTTAAATTAGGCCTAAGAGTCACCCGCAAGAGAACCTCTTTTGTTGCTCAGATGTGGCCTCTCTCTCCAGCCAACACAACAAGCAAACTCACTGCCCTCCCCCTGTCTAAATGGGACGTGACTCCCAGGGGTGTGGACCTTCCTGGCAACATGTGACAGAAATCCTAGAATGAGCTGAGACTCAGCATCAAGGGATTGAGAAAACTTTCTCAACCAAAAGGGGGAAGAGTGAAATGAGACAAAATAAAGTGTCAATGGCTGACAGATTCCAAACAGAGTTGAGAGGTTATCCTGGAGGTAATTCTCGCATTAAATAGAATCACCTTGTTAGTCAAGATGTAATGGAGAGGCTGGAGAGGACTGTCTGAAAATGTAGAGCTGCGTTCCAGTAGCCATGTTTCTTGAAGATGATTGTATAATGATATAGCTTTCACAATGTGACTGTGTGATTGTGAAAACCTTGTGTCTGATGCTCCTTTTATCTGCTTTATCAACAGATGAGTAAAACAAATGGAATAGAAATAAATAATAGAGGGAACAAATGTTAAAATAAATTTAGATTGAAATGCTAGTAATCAATGAAAGGGAGGGGTAAGGGGTATGGTATGTATGAATTGTTTTCTGTTATCATTTTATTTCTTTTTCTGAATTGATGCAAATGTTCTAAGAAATGATCATGATGGTGAAAATGCAACTATGTCATGATATTATGAATTGCTGATTATATATGTAGAATGGATTGATCATAATAAAAAAATTAAAATTAAAAAAGAATCTATGCACTGTGTAATCAATTTGCATCATTTTATTCTACCATGCTAAACTGTAATTGTTTTTACAATGGGGCAGCCTTATATATTTAAGTATCTGGACAGAAACATATCATTAAATCAATGTCCTGCTGTGAAGGGAACAATAAGGGATGTTTCATCTAAAACTATATCTTATTAACTACTCTAACAACAAAATTTCATTATAGATTTATAGTTTCTAAATTCTACTGAGGACATATTCAAAACTTATCAGAATTACCTTTTGCCACAAAAAGTTAGAAAAATATTATAAATCATAGAGATCAGCATTATTGAATCTCCAAGAAGTTACATTAAATCGAGTTTTACATATATTAAATATAAAGCATGACCATAATTTATTTATTATAAACCACACATTTCTATTTGTTCATGTCAGAGAAATATAGATGAGATGGTGAAATGAATTAGTTATGAATCACTGGCTATTGAATGAATGTTAATGTTATAGTTAATGATATTTTCCATGATCTTTTTCTTCAAA
This sequence comes from Myrmecophaga tridactyla, assembly GCA_004026745.1. Taxonomy (NCBI): domain Eukaryota; kingdom Metazoa; phylum Chordata; class Mammalia; order Pilosa; family Myrmecophagidae; genus Myrmecophaga; species Myrmecophaga tridactyla. The sequence goes on from PVIY010029246.1 coordinate 20,740, forward strand.
TTCAGGAGAAAAAATCTTCTATTTTAGCATAGATTTTTTTTTAATCACACTATAATCTGTCAATATATATTTGCGGTGTGTTCTGTTCTTTTAGACTCTTTCCAAGCACATTCTAAATATTTATTAAACTTTTAATTCGGGAGGACAATTTTTTTTCCCTCAGGAATAGCTCATGAGTTTCAAAGTTAAAGATTCTGGCATGTGAAAAGTAATATCCTCATTAGTTGTTAAGAATTGGCCATTAAGAAACATCAGCAAGCTGAGAAGACAAGACTAAAAAGGATGCAACTCTTAAATATGACATAATTGATCTTGTCTGTAGTTGTGTTCTGTTTCTGACAATGTTTGATTTGATTGTTCTAGAACAATTAAAAATCTTGACAAATATAAAAATTATGTTTGAAGGCAGTGAAAGCTATAAGGCAGTGCAGATTTGGAAGGCTCCACCTTGGATGGGAGGAAAGCATGGAACGGTAATCTGTGTTGGGGACTGCTTTTCCCCTGTAGGTGATTGCTGGTTCCCAGGGTCAGAGCAGTAGAAAGAGGATGAGAACTGAGGAGAGATTTTTGTGATCATTTGAGACTTTGAGTGTATCCTAGGAAACCAAAATACTGTCAAGTTACATCGGGATGGAGGGTGAAGCATAAATATATCGTCTCACAAGGACTAAACCTGATTTCACTTTACCTTAATCTCTAGCTGTAGTAAATGCTACAGGACTGTTAGTATCCCTAGAACAGTTCCCTTTTACAGCAACATTAAAACTTTGAAGGGAGAAGGCACCTAGACCCTCAAATTCTAACTCATTTTTTTATGAATAATGTCCAACATTTAATAATGATAGTAATAATAATAACCAGTTTTTGAAGAATAGAAAAGTCACAAAAGAAGACAAACACAAAATATATAATGATGGTTCAATGTGTAAAAATAAAACTTTTAGATGATAACATAAAGTGATACCTTGTAGCAATTAAATCTTAAACAAGATATGAAAAGATTCAATAATAATAAAGGAAAATTGGACTTCATTTGTTCTCCAAATATCAATTAATGATATCATAGGAAGACAAGACCCAAAGTGGGAAAGGACATTTTCAATGCATACAAATCAAAAGGACTCATGTGAAAATATAGTGCTAAGGACACATCAGCACAAAAGTACATAAAATCAAATTGAAGAAATGGACAAAGGAATTAGTCATACATTGCACATGAAAGTATATACAAATTGCTCACTAATATTTGCAAAGATGTTGAATAGCATTAGTCATCAGGGAATTGCCTTTAAAAACACAATGAGGTACAAATACGTACACACTACAATGAGAAATATTGAACTGACAATGCTAAAAGTTGTTAATGTTATAGAGTAACTAGATACAAATATACAATTAGTGAGGATATACATTTTTCCAATATTTTTGGAAATCTCTTTGGCAGTTTCTATTTCAGTTAAACATGCATATAGCCTATGAACCAGCTGTTGCATGCTTACACATATATCCAATTGAACAAATGTATATATAATCCTCAAAAGATATTAACAAGAATGTTAGCAGTAATGTTAGTATTAGGAATCAACCAAAGTATACATCAGTAATTGAACAAACTAATTATGGCATATTCATTTACTTGTAGAATACTATACACCATGATCAGGAACAAACCACTGCTGCATACAACATAGCAATGATTCTCAAATTTATAAACAAGATGTTGAGCAATCAGGTGTCAAGGTGGTCAGTTAGGACAATGAACCAAACTAAAAGGAATGATAAAGTCTTTATTCAGTCACTGTGACAGTGTAAGAAAAAGGAAAAACAAGGCATCAGCTGCCTAGTGTTCCATTTTTTTCAACAGAACAGCACTTACAAGGTTCAGGTGCATATAACACAGACCACAGCAATCATCTCAGTGCTGGGGAGTCCCAAGCACAAGGATCTTGACACTTTATTGACCTGAGCTAGGGGAAGAAGGGGAAGGGTTAGGAGTGAAAAGGTACTGAGTCAAACTACATAAAAGAGCCACGACCAGGTCCCCAGAAGAGGCCTCCAAATGGAAGCAGGAATGGTGCCATGCCTGTGTGCATGCCTGGCCCAAAGGGTCTTGAGTGCTTGACTTTGACCCCCTCCATAAAATTGCAATGCATTGGCTGTGCACCAAGTCTGGTATGGAGAGGGCACCTTCTCTTTGGGAAACCTTCTAGGAAAAGCTTTTTGATTAACAATGATTGGGTCTCACAGACAGGTTTAGGATTGTGGCCCAGACCCAGACTCCTCCTTATTTTTATATAGATAAAGTTCATTGATTTTTTTTATTATTAACCTTGCATTTGACATCACTGGTTAAACTGAATATTTCTAGTATTTCTTGGATGTGTGTGTGTGTGTATTTCTTGAGGTTTTTTATTTATCCAATCATATCATCTGTGGATGATTACAGTTTTTCTTCTTTCTTTCTACTATGAGTTTTACTTTTTTTTTTTGGTCTTATTGCACTGTATACCAATACAATGTTGACTGGAATTAATCAGAGTAATTATTGTTTCTGTGTTCCTAATTTCAGGGGAAAAAATGCTCAAAGTTTGATCATTAAGATATCTGTAGGTATTTCTAGATACCCTTTATCAAGTAGGTGGCATTTCCCTATATTTCTCTTGTACCTAGAGTTTTATCATAATTGAATGTTGAATTTTGTGAAATGCATATCTGCATTGAAATGTTTTCTATTTTATTCTGCTAATATATTTTAAATGTTTTTATTGTCAAATATAAAATATATATTAAAAAGCAATTAATTTTAGAGTTTGGTATAGGTTATAGTTCCACAATTTTTTATTACTTCTTCTAGCTGTTCAAAAACACTGGAGACCAAAAGAAATATCAATATAATGATTTAGCAGTCATACTCATTTGTTAAACCCTGTCTTCTCTGTTAATATTTTACATGGCATTAATTGATTTTTTAATTTTAAGTGATCCTGCATTATCATGGGTAAATTGCAATTTTTAGTTTTACATTTTTATTTTTATATATTTCTGGATTTGATTTTCTAATAATTTGTACGTGGATTTTGCATAAAGAACTTCAGTTATACTTTTCTTTTTGGAAATATCCTTTTTGGATAGTGCTATCAGGATCATTTTAACCTCAACAGAAGTTTGAAAGACTTTCTTCTACATCTATTTTCTGAAAGAATTTGTATAATTTTAGTTTCCTTTCTTATTTTTGTAAATCTATCAGCCTAGTTGGGTTTATTTTAATTTTAATTATATTTCAAAGAATGAATTTTTTGCTTTGTTGATATTTCCATTGCTTGTGATTTTTCCTTATCTTTCTTTATCATTTCCTTTCTTCTAAATACTTTGTATTTTATGTTACCTAATTTTGCTATCTTCCTACAACAGAAAGTTAGAGCAATGATTTAGAAAATTTTTTTCTTTTCTATTATAGGAATGCAGGCCATTTTTACTAGAGTATAAAATTATATTCCTCAATATCTCCATCCTTCCTAAACAGAGTTCAAATCCAGATGGTACTGTGTATTGAAAATACTACTTGTGGTAAGGTAATTAAGTTTTACTAGCATCAATTTTCTGATACATAAAATAGTTTATGCAGTAGAACTAACTTCCATTACATTGTTGTGAGAATTAAATAAGATAATTCATCTTGTAACGTCCCTGGTACTAGCAAATACCAAAAAAATCAATAAATGTTAAGTATTATTATTTTTGTTAATTTTATGGTTATTGTTTTTATTATCTACTTACAGTTGTGTATTTTTGGAAACACAGAGGGAAACATAGAGTGCAGTTTTAATTTAGGGAGGTTTCTGAACCTATGGGGTGTGTGTGGCTGCAAAAGACTTTCAAACACTGTCTGCTTTTGAATAATATAACTAAATCCATATTTAAGAAGGAACAAATATATCTTTTTTTTCTATCTCAACTCCCTAAGGCCTACTATAAATGTGATCTTTAAAAACTTGGTTTATTTATTTGGTATAGGATGTTAGTTTCTGCTTAACTTTGGACAACTATATTAAAAGTGATTAATATTATAGTTTCTTAAGCCACTGTTTTAGTTTGCTAGGCTACTGAAAGCATATACCATAAAATGGGTTGGCTTTTAACAGTTGGAATTTATTAGCTTACAAGTTAACAGTTTTGAGGCTGAGAAAAAGGTCCAAATAAAGGCATCAGCAGGTGATACTTTCTTCCCAAAGCCTGGCTTCCAGTGTTCCTGGACTCCTCTGTCACATGACAAGGCACGTGGTGGCATCTGTTTGTTTCACCCTTCTCTCTGGCTTTCCTTGCTCTCCACTTCTTGTTTCTAGAGCTTTTTTGTTCTCCTAGACTGAATTTCATTCTCTAATAAAGGACTCCAGGAAGTGGATTAAGACCCACCCTGAATGAGGTAGGTCACATCTTAATTATGTAAATAATGTATAATGTATAATAATCATTATACATTATACATTAAGGTACTACTCACTAAAAAATTCTGCTTATAATGGGTCCACCCCTATAGAAATGGATTAAGTTTAAAGAACATACTTTTCAGGTATACACAGAGCTTTAAGTCATCACAGTCACCATCATCATTCTATTTTTTTCCCATTCACTTAAAATTTATTGATATGCAGCATACCAAAAAGACAAAATAAAATTTATATCCTCTCTGTAATATTTTCCATTTGGATGAAACAATATGGAGTAGTCTTCCTTACTCATAACCTTTTCGGACCCTTACCAAGTGTAAAGGGTTAATTAATTCCATAAAACATAACAATGTGTTTTATAACCAAAGGAACTTGTCCTTATCTGCCCGAACACTGATTAAAAATTAATCATGATTGCAATTTAGAAAATTCACATTTTTGATGTGAAAATTCACATTAATATAGTTGTACCTCAGTCAGGCACATCTAAATTACCTATCATAAATATGCTTACCTAAGTAAAAGCTTCTTTTATTTAACCTGTTACTCCTGGAGAACTTAATTTAAATCTGTACCTCTGTGTCAAAACCATATTCATTCATAAATATGAGTTCCAAATCCAGTAGGCTTGTCCTGAGGGGTTTACGACATTTTACTCTACTTAAATTTGAACAAAAAAGACCATTACTTAACATCAAGTAAGAACATAGCATATGAAGGATTAACTAATCCTTAAATCAAATCTCAAAAAATATGTAGTTAAAATAATTCTCAATCTGGACTATCTTTCACTGCATATATGAATATTCAGTTCCATAGAATATTTAGATACAAATCTTCAGTATGAATTCAGATTGATCATTCCATAAATGAATAGACTAAAGGCAAATAGAATTTATTAGACAATTACATTTCTATTCAAGAGTTGTATCTTTTAGTGAAATCATGTAATAATGTATTTCTACATCATCAAAATAGTTCAGTAGTTATCTATAGGGTCTCTCTCTCTCTGTGTATATATCTATATCTAGATATATAAATACATGTAATATGTTTATATCTGTCAGATAGATATTAATATGCATATATACACACAATTATCAATTTGATATATTATATATTACATTAATATTATATATTAATATATGTAATAGATATATCTATCAGACAGATAAAGAAATGCATGTACATATACATAAAATTTTATCTATGATATTTCAGACAAAGGCCATTCTAACAGTTACAGTACTTTAGAGATGTTTATAATTTAATAGAGATTATTCATTTTTGTTATTGTTTTAGTTTCGTAGGCTGTCACAGAAAATGCCATGAAATGGTTCAGATTAAGCAATGAGAATTTATTCACTTATGGTCAGAATTTGGAAAAAATTCCAAATGAAGTCATCATCAAAGTGATGCTTTCTTCCCCAAAACTGGCTGCTGGTGTTCCCTGGCTCCTTTCCCACATGACAAGGCACATGGCAGTGTCTAATGGTTTCTGCCTTCTCTTCCAGGTTTCCTTGATTTCAGTTTCTTACTTCAGTGTGTCTCTCTGTCTCTCTCCCCTTCCTGTCTTTACTCCAACTATAAAGGACTCCAGTAATGTGTTTAAGACCTATCTAAATGAGGTGGTGACAGCCTAGCTGAAATACCCTTATGAAAATGTCCTACTTATAATAGGTTTACACCCAAAGAACTGGACTAGACCTAAGAACATGCTTTGTCTGGGGTACATAGAACTTCAAACCACCAACATTATTTACTTGTTTTTATAGATGAATAATTTAACCCAAAATGCATTTCACTGTAAGAATAGTAATTGCTACTCTTGCTTTAAAAATAGTAGGAAAATCAGTGTAAGAAATTGAAAAGGCACCATTAATTCCTTCCAAAAGAGAAGCTGTACCAATATCATTTTAATGGCAAGAATCAAGATTAATTTAAAGTTATAGATTATTTCTATGCACTATAACCTGTTTCTGAGCATATCATAATTGAGGACTGAAAATTTTGAAAAAAAATTATCTAATAAGACTATACTTAATAAAACAGCATAAGCAAAATAAAGAGCATAAAAAGAATTCTGACAATATTTATTTGATATAAAAAATGTTTACTATCATTAATATATAAAATAGGATCTTATGAACAGCCTTGACCAATTAAAGAATCATTGCATGTTTGGAATTAACAGTTTAGGAAAGAATATCCCCAGAGATTAAATAATGTAAGAAAGATATAACTAGAGGTAAATTATCTAAGAAAATAAAATTAAAACATGACATATTGTTTTGATGATTACATGAGCATTTAAAGTAATAATTATTCCTAGTACATAATGGTGTGGGGAAATGTATAGTTTCATATTATCTTAATTGAATAGGGCTATAAGATATTTGGAAAATTGTTTATTCTTAACAAAAGTATTCAGCTAACCTTAGGAATATGTTGCAATTTTACTTCTTGGAAGTTATATTGAAAATATAATGTATATATGAGGATGTACATTGTAATATTATACAACATATAAAGATATATAATAACTAAACATATTAATTGTGATGACTTCAATGATGGTAAGAGCTAATATTTATTGTGTACCTCCTATATGCTGAATATTAAATATCTCATTTTAATTTCATAACAACCCTGATTTGTACAGTTAGACAAAAAGCATTTGGGGACCAGAAAGCTAAAATAACTTGCTATATACCATATTTAATGAAAAAGCCATTAAAAGAAATGGAAATTTGAAACAGGTTTCTTTATATCTTAGTAACTATTTGTATGGCAGCCTAAAAAAAGTAAATTACTATGTTGATTACATATTTTCTAATATTCACTTGTGATACCATGGAGCCATAAAACAAAGAAAATTAATAATGTGGGGAAATTATTATAATATGAAATTCTAATATTATTTTCTTATGAAATTATGTTGAAATAGATTACATAGGCATAACTCTATGTGAATTAATGACATAATGCACAGCATTTATGAGGTGTGTTGTGTATGGGTGTACATACACACATGGAGGTACAGAAAGAGAAAGAACTTGAAAGAGAGCTATAGATTAGTGAATTAGAATCAACACTTCTTTGTCCTGTGGCAAAGGGAAACAGATAAAACCTATACAAACTGATTAATGTAAAATGCAATTTTTTATATTTAACAGATATATGAGATGTGATAAATTAAGCAAGATAAAGGGAAATATATATGACTTAAGAGGTTATTTTATATGCCAAAATAGGCTTTTGTGATAAGAAAATTATGGTGGTTTGGATAAAAATGGCAATCAGGAAAGACCTATGTGGTGAAGGGTACCTTGCAACCTTGTAGAGGTGAGATAATGTGATCATGTCCCTGAGCTTATCTGGGGAAGGTCATTCTTGGAAGAGGAACAGCAAGTTCAAAGTCCCCATGGTTAGAGTCAGATTCATAGTAAGAGATGGTCAGACAGAAAATGTATCTGAAATATAGGAAATAAAATAACTACATATGAGCCCTACATGGGGCTAGGCAGCATGGGGCTTTGCAAATTGGTATTCGCTTTGAGTGAAATGAGAAGACTGATGAGTTTTGTGTAAAAAGTTTCATCTTCTACTTATATATTGTGCAGCGATTAGAGTATGAGAAAACGAGAAGCAACTAAGAGGTTTTCTGCCGTGGTTCAGAATAAGTTCAACAATTTCTTTTTTAAATATTTTCCAGTTAAATTTTCATTTTTTGCCCCAGCAAAAATGTAGTTTGTCTAATTCTAGATTCCTTTATTTGACACCAGAAATAGTATCCTTAGTAAAACTCATATTTTAGTGTTTTTTGTCAATCTATATATTTTAAACATATAATATTAGATTTTCTATCTTCTCAAATTAATCTTTCATTGGTTGTATAGCTAAATCATGTCATCTTGAAACAAATTAAAGTTCAATTGTAGGAAATGTCTAAGAAAATGTATAAAATGATCAGCTCTAAGTCACTAAATTTAAGAGATCAGAAAAGAGTCAAATATTCATTTCCATCAAAAGGCTGTTTCACACCCCCAACATGTCATAGGCAACCTACTAATAAACTAAATTGAAATTTATTTGAAGTCACTACTTAGGGAAAGTACCATCTAGACAGGGTACTAGAAAGTCTTCAAAGAGGAAGTAAGAAGTGGGATATTTATAATGGGCTTTGAGGTTTGTGCATAAGTGTTTAAAAGCAGGTCTTTCAAATTGGGTAACTGGTTCAGATTGGTCCAAATTCCTGGTCGACCAGTTTAGGATTAGAGGAGAGCTTGATGTGAAGGTGTTAAAGTACATCTTGATAAGTAAGCTGCATTTTGATAGGAAAGCTATTGATAAGGTGATAAAACTGTTATCTCTGTAAAATAATCTAAAGAAATCTCCTATATAAAAAATGAAGTTATTTATTTTTTAGTTTTATTTTTTCCAAACATCATATTTCCATAGGAAGACTATATAGACTTATATGTCATCTTTACAGAAATAGTCTAGGTTCTCAGCAATTAAATGAAATTTCATTATACCACTTTCAGTTTTTATTCCCTCCAATTTTCAAGTTCTGTGCATTAGATTGTAAAGTCCTCTTAGCATTGTATATCCACACTACTGAAACTTATAGATATAGCTTAAAACTACAAATATGAAATGACTTTTCTCTAAAATAATTATGGCTCAATATTAAGATGTGTGACATTATGAAGAACAAAATAACTTCAATAATTTATTACTCTTTTCCTTTTCACCTTTTGTTATTATACAGCATCATTTTTCCAGGCTGTGTTGTATTATTTAATTTATTTGAAAAAAATTAACAATAATTTGCTCACTTAGCATTCTCTTTTTCATTGTGTGGATTTTTTTGTTGGGATAGTATTTATCAAAAGATTCATATTCATCACTTTTAATAACATTTTTAAATACCAGACAGTTTTTAGGTGTTGAGAATATAGCATAAGAAAAGGCCCTATCCATCTTGCTAGGTTAAGGAGGAATAAAGAAAGGTATAAATACATAATTAATATAATATGATACTATATATTCTAATATAGCATAAAATATATTACTTTATAACATATATCTTAAAATCTAAATAACAATAAATGCTCTGAAGAAAATTATCCTGAGTTAAGGAACTGGATTATTTCTTGAAAGATGAGGGTTATTGGTTTATTTAGCAAATTGTAAAGGGAAGATTTCTTAAAAGATGACATTTGGGCAGAGACCAGAATTTGGGGGATCAGTGTGATTTGTGAGGATATGAGAAGGCTTATTCTATGCCACAAGATAATATAATGTATAAAGGACCTGAGCCAAAAAAAAAAGAGCTGGACTATTTATGATACAGGTCTATTTAAGAAGGCAAATTTGCTACAGAAAAGTTAATGGAGTGAAGAAAGTAGAGGAGATGATATTATAGAGATAGGCAAGAGAAAGATCTTGGTAGAACTTATAAGCTATGTCAGGGTTTTGTGATTTATTTTTCATTAGAGGGTTAACATCAACACAGAAACAAGTGGTTTTAAACTCCCAGCCTGGATGTTACTTTTGAAAGAGAATGTAGGGAATGAGAGGAAAAAGACTAGAAGTAATGAGATCTTGGGGCAACTTTCTATATTCCAGGAGGGAAGAAATGTAATAGTGGTGTGAACTAAGGAGTTAGCTGTAGAGCTGGTGAGTAATGTGTATAATTTGAAGGATTGTCTAAGATATGTGTTAGGAAGAAAATAAATTAAAGCCAAGAGTTACTCCAAGATTTTTGTCTTAACAACTATATATATATATATATGTAGAGAGAGAGAGAGAGAGAGAGAGTTGTTATTTGCTGAGATAAGGAAGACTGGCTAAAGGGATGAGGAAAAAATGAAATCAGTAATTTATTTTGCAATATGTTAAGGTGCTTTAAAGCCTAAACATTCAGCCTTAAACTACATGCAAAAAAGTTGCTCATTAGTCCAATCATTATTTCTCATTATCCTAATACAGCATAACACTATTGCCCAATTACACAGTGTAAAACAGTTTTACTATCAAAATGCAAATTTTTACTTTTTGGAAAGCACAGAGGCATAAAGGGATTCAAAACTGTCTTCTTGTCTACTTATTCACATCGCTTGCCAACAGTGATTTAATACCCAGGTGCTTGATAAGAAGAAAAAAGGAAATCCTTCAGCATATCTGAGACCAAAGATGCAGCAACAAGTTTCCCTCTTTAAATTTCAAATTATTTCTATCACAAAGGCTCATTTATACTGTTCAAACACAGATGTTTCTTCAGTTAAAACTTTCCCTGAACTGCATTTAATATAGTTACATATTTTCAGCTCAAATTCAATTCTCTCTCTCAATCTCTCTCTGATTTACATTATAACAAGATCATTCTGGCAGTTGCTGCTGGGGAATGAATTGGCTTTCCAAGAGAGAATGCATGAAATTGCATTTAAGGCTGTTGGAGTGGTTGAGATATAGGTATCAGAAAATGGTAAGATTTAATGGTGACACCACATAGATGGATTGCTTCCATACAGTTGGGGATCATTCAGATGTAGGTGATGAAGAGAGGAAGGGATAAATAGCATGGGGGGTTTTGACTTTGAGAACCTGGATAGTTGAGGGAAGCCTTTATAGAAGTATTAATTTAAAGAATTTACCACTCATTTGGCTGGCACTTCACATTTCAAAGAAAATGTTGAAAACTATATGGAACAAAATTAGACTATGTTTAATTTTCATTGCTATTCTAAGTGAGAATTTGAGCTCCATATGTGTATAGATGATGAACTTGCTCTCTGTAAGCCCTTGCTCTTCATGGTCCTGGGAATTGAATTATATTTTCCCTAAATTTTTGTTATATAAATTATTATAGTGTAGAGAAAAATAGTTGGTGTAATAGACTATATGTAGAAACATAACACACATTTTAAAATAGCAGTTATATAGAAAGTTATTATACATTTTTAAATGATTATCTTAA
>PVIY010029247.1:0-32227 GCA_004026745.1 Myrmecophaga tridactyla
GCTTGTGGGATCATTCAGATTGTTTTTTCCCCACACTGAAATAGTAAATCCAGCCTTAAGTTTGGAGGCAGATTCAGGGGAAGGACTAAGCAGCTTCCTGGCCTAGACCTCATGCCCCCATATGATTGCTTCAAAGACTCCTAGAATTTGAAGATTTATTGAGCACTTTCTGAATTGCAATTAATTAACTAGTATCTTGTTTACTATTTGTCTATTGTCCTACTGTGCACAGATCCCGTAGCTGAAAATTCCAAGAAGGAAGATGGGTGGGTATACGATTCAAGCTCTCAAACTCTAGGCCAAAATCCTAACTAATAAAAATAAATAAATTGCAGTTCAACAGCCAGAAAATAAAAGGCATATTGGCAGATAACATTTGAAAGGAAAGATTAAGCCAATTTACTTACTGATAGCAAGCTCATTAAGTTATCTTAATGGGAGAAAAGATGAAATTTTAAAAATATCTCTGAGCTATGTGACAGCTTCGCTTGCATCTGAAAATCTTTTATTGACTCTACCACATTTTTACCTGACCTGATTTACAAAACAAAACAACTGTAAAGAGTCTATTCAAATATTGAGTTTATGCAAATTCCTGAAATAATCAATATTGCTAATATGAGCTTTAGCCTGAAAGTGCACACTCAGAAAAACCACTCATTTGTAAGCAATAAAATCTGTTTGTAGCTTGGCTTAATCTATTGAAAAGAAGATTACTTGAGTTACAAGAAATCTAAGAATGAAGGTACAGTTATTTGGCTCTTCCACTTATAGTTGGAGGGTAGACAACAATTTATCAGCTAACATTGCTTTCTTTTCATGCCTACTGTGGGGTCAGCAAAGTAAATTATTTTAAAGGAAGCCTGATGATAAGATATGAGTCACTGAAAGTTTTGATGCTCAATTGGTGCTTATGCCAGTTAGGTCCTAGAATACTTAGCATGTTTATAAGAAGTATTAACTCTTTCCAGACTAGTTAGAATAAAATTTATAACAGTTATGCTTTAGCGCATTTCATGGCTGTTAGCATGAGTTGGGCTCTAAGTCGGTCATCCTGGTTTATTTCATGACAAAGTATTTATCGGTGACATATAACAATGGTCCCTAATGTACAGGCCTGGCTTTCAACATTTTGGCAAATTTTATGCATCCTTACTGTTGACCAGATTACATGATCTTAGAGCATCATTTCAAGAACAATTTACAACGTCTTCTTGACCTACAGTGACGTACTCAGCTCCTAAGATACGCACTTATGTGTTGAGGGAAAGAAGATGAAGGTTAGAAAGCAGCAGTTCCTACCACTAAAATTTAGAAAATAGGGACTTTGGAACCTAATTTTAATGAGTCCATCAGTATGTGATTAACTGCTAAGAACTGGATACTCTGGAGGTGCTGAGGGCATAGTGGAAAACACAAGACATTTGTCCCCATAGAGCACAGAGCCCAGCTAATTACTCATCCACTGGGCAACATTAATTTAATCCATCAGTTACCTGAACAAATTACTCTTGGAATTCAATATATCTTTTGATAACTGCATCTCATAAATATAAATAACACATTTAGACCCAGGGTGGGGGAAACACATGAGGTAGAAAGCCCAGGCTTGGCATTCATTTCCGGAATCTGAATCTGAGTCAAGCTTACATTCCACTGTAATGACTTTATTACACTTGAAAGTGGTTTTTATACTTTCACTTCTTAATTGAGTAATTATCTTTCTGAATATACTAATAATATTGAGCTCCTGAACTATTGATATTCAGACCTTGAGGTCAAAATCGGTAAAATAATAAGGGATAAAAAGGAGTGCACTTAACCCCTGAGATGCTCTAAAATTCAAGGCAAGCTGTCCTTGAGAGTCACTTGGGTCCGCATAAAAAGTGGGTCTTCCCGGGGGGGTGAGGTATGTAGGGTGCTGCTAGGAAAATCTGGATATCTAGTGCCACACTTTTGCAGGGGGGGAGGTTTTACTAAAATAATCCAATTACAAAACAAGTCTACTTGTCTTTTCTTACCTATGAATATTTCCTATAACCTGTACAGGTCTCATCACAAATATTTTGGGGGACAGTTTCTAATTTCCAAATGTACACATGCACATATGCATGTAAAAACACATCTATATGTTTGTTAACGTAATTATCTTTGACTTGCTGGTTTTTCCAAATTTTTTAAAAGAAAAAATATTAGTGAAATAAAAAATATTAAATTGGAGTGTATGCAAATTATGTCTATATTTAAAAGTGAAAAAACTAGTTGGCAGGAAGGAAAAAATCCTGTAAATGGTCAATTTCTTCATAGCCAAAGGAAACGGGAAAGAATCGATTTAAATATCTTCTTCTTTCTTAATTCTCAATTTAACATGATTAAGTTTTATTAGTATATGTTTGTACTAGTAAAAGAATTCTAGCATTCAATTATTGGAAATAATATTTACTTATAAGAAGTATGAATCTGTATTTGCAGAATAAAGAAATTTTATAATACATTTATTATTTTCCCCTCGGGTTTTGATTAACTTTTCAAACAAAATCTTCATCCCTTACTGTTTTCAGATGATTAACGTTGTACTGTAAGGGAGAATTTGGAAGCTCTGGATTTGAAATCCACCCCCTTGGAACTTCCCATGACTGTGGTTTTGACAAGTTTTTAACTTCCCTCTCTGATCCTATGTCTTCTCATCTGTAAAAGAAGGAACTGAATATCACGTTTTATGTACTTATTGGTGGAATAAAATGCTAAGATGAAATAGTGAATGAATGGTAGTTAATCTTTAGAAAAACTACTCTTTCTATTTTTTGAAGAAATTAAAAAAATGCATTGGCATGTAGTCTGTAAGATGACTAGAGGTGCTTTGTTTTCTCTTGTTTTTATTGAAATTATCACTGGTGTCTACATGCATAGCAGAATGTAGGTATTTTAGCATAAGTATTTTAACTTTAATATAGACTTCCAATGATTCCAAATCATCTGAGACATGAGAGAGGGCCATTACGGCAGTTCTTAAATTGTTACTGTAATTTCTATATTGCTGAATAATATTATTCATTTGTTTTGCTTTATGTGTACTTAGAAGAGCATTTCTGGGATATCTTGGAGAAATGTCTTGTACCAACTAACATATCTTTGCAACTTGCAATGGAAACCACACTCAGTATATAGCTTAATAAAACATATGTGGGTGATATAAACATAATCTTATTATGGCTACTGAATGAAAAATAAAATATACAAGTATAATTATATACTGTAAATTCTAAATATTAAGACATTCCTAAAAGTGCTGCTGTCTTTATACCAGACAATATTTATAAAACCTTTTCTGAACGGCCCGTATAATAAACTCACTCTCCCATCAGCTTGTTTAATTTCCTCATGGCAATTAACTACTTTTTGAAATTATGCTTATCTTTGATAAGTAATTAATTGTCATTTCCCCTCCCCACAATTTACATTCCATGAGACCCCAGGCTTAGAATCTCTTGTTCATGCTTGTATCCCTAGCATCTAACACAGATGCAGGCACATAAAGGCCCCAATAAGTATTCGGTGCCTTAAAAAAGAAAGCAGGGGTGGAGGAAGGGAAGATTGGAAAGAGACTAGGAGAATGCCATCAAGCCAACCACCTGCTCTGAATCCGGCTGAAATAAAGCAGGACCACAACACTGGTAACTTTGGCCTTTAATATATCTGGAAATCGTAGAGGATAATTCTGCTATACTCTCTGTGAAGGGCTCTTAAAGTAAGGTATAAGTTTTGGTACCAGTATTTTCAAAAAGATGGGCCTAACCCAGAGCAGATTCTGAAACAAGCATGGGGGTGGGGATGGGGGGGATAAATGAGGCACTATAAGGAAAAAAAAAACCTACTGGGATATCATTCCAAATGAAAAGTTTAAAAAATTGATAAAGGGTGCTGTAATAATCCCTGATGAGTGAACAATACTAACTTCCAATTGTTATTAGACAGCGTGTTCATTGCTTTGTACGTGCTCCCTGTAGGCAGAGACTAACTGAACAAGCCCGCGCACGTGTGCCATGTGGGGACACGTAACAGCCGCCAGGGTGGAAACTGCCCGCACGTCCAGGGAGTCGAGTTCCGCGTGGCCACCCCGGAATGTCTCCATTCCATCACTGGGGTGCTCTGACCAGAGGGTGTCCACCTTTTCTAGAGGAAGGCGATCCTTTAAAGTTGTCTTCCAGCTCAATCACTCTGATTTGCCTTGTCATAAAATCTTATAGACTACAGTTTCCTGATAGAACAATCAAGAAAAAATAAGGGACATTAAATAATCGCACAGAATGTTCCATGCACTCTTTAAAGAGGCATCATATTATACTGTTAAGTAATTTTTTAATTACTTGCAAATTACAAGGTTTAATCTCAGAGTAATCATAAAATGTTACAGGAAAAACATTTTTTACTGAACATGTTAATTGTATTCTGCTATGGTGTTATTGATAATGGATTTATCAAATATCATGCTTCATATTTTCTAGCTTCCCAACTTTGAAATGATATTAAAACTAAATCTGTAACATCTTACAAACTCCTTAGGAAACTTGTAA
The DNA here is from genome assembly GCA_004026745.1 of Myrmecophaga tridactyla. Classification (NCBI taxonomy): domain Eukaryota; kingdom Metazoa; phylum Chordata; class Mammalia; order Pilosa; family Myrmecophagidae; genus Myrmecophaga; species Myrmecophaga tridactyla. The sequence continues at coordinate 4,575 of PVIY010029247.1, forward strand.
GGTATTAATTTTATCACAGTTGTCAAAAGGACTCCTATAATCTGTGAAGACTTTCTATAACTAGAGCATTTATCTTAGCAAGGGCAAAGCACACATTCATTAGTACCCTGCTTATCTCTTCCCTGAACACAAAACTCATCCTTTTTTCTGACAATAGGCTGAATGGGAAAGTAAACTTCATGAAAATTAAATTTCATAAAATAAGGATTAGTAAACTTGAAACTAATAATATACTGTAGTCACTACACCTTTTTTGCTCTGATTTATTATTCTCAAATAATAAACTTCAACCTTTTGCAGTCAAAGTATTCTACTGGGACATACTCAGAAAACATGCACTAAGATTTTAAGGATATCTTAGGTTGACTGAATCACAGTATCAAAGAATGTTCTGAGCCAAATGGGATTTTAGAGTCAACCTAGTCTAACCCCTTCATTTTGCTGATAATGAAATAGATTCACTATTATTTTGAAGTTTGCCCTTACTGATATTCAGTGCAAACTTCCACCACTGTTTGCCGTTCTTTTCCTCTACATTCCATAAAGATCCATAAAGCATCATGAAATGATAGCACCAAAACGATAGCGATAAGTCAACACTCATTTATCACGTTACTTTTCACAAGCTAGAACTTAAAATTGAAGAATAATTAAAGGTGCTGTATAAGGTTAAGCTACTGGAATGCAATATACCAGAAATGGATGGCTTTTAAAAAGGGAATTTATTATGTTACAAGTTTACAATTTTATGGAAGTGAAAAATGTACAAATTAAGGCATCTACAAGAGATTACCTTCACTCAAGAAAGACCGATGCCATGCAGAACACCTCTGTCAGCTGGGAAGGCATGTGGCTGGCATCTGCTGGGTTCGTTGCTCACACCTTCTAATGCCAGTAGTTTCCTGTCTAAGCATCTGTGGGCCTTAACTTAGCTCCTCCGAGACACAACTCTGGGTTCAGGCTTGCTTAGCATCTCTTGGAAGGCGCATGGCAACATCTGCTGGGCTCTGCCCATGTCTAGGCATCTTCTCTCTCTGTGGGCCCTCCAAACATCACCAAACATCCGTGTCTCTGAACTAACTATTCTCCAAGCATCTGCACCTGCTCTGTGTGCCAGCACTCTGAGTGTCATCTGGGGCCAGCTATTTCTGTAAGTCCTTGCTTAGCACCCACCCTATTTCTGTCTATATCGGCTTTGCCATTTCTCCAAAGTGTTTCCTTGTTTAAAGGACTCCAATAAACTAATCAAGATCCACCTGGAATGGGTGGAGTCATATTATCTAACCAAAAAGTCACACCCATATTTGGGCATGCCACATCTCCCTGGAGATCATCTAATCAAAAATTTTCACCCTACAATATTGAATCAGGTTTAAAAGAAATGGCTGCCCCCACAAGAGATTGGATCAGGATTAAAACATGGCTTTTCTGGGGTACATAATTGTGGTAGTTAGATTCAGTTGTCAATTTGGCCAGAGGAAGTTGCCTAGTTATATTGCTGTGGACATGAGCCGATGGCATGTGAACCTCATCTGTTGCTGATTATATCTGCAGTTGGCTAGGAGGCATGCCTGCTGCAATGAATATGTTTGACTTAATGGGCTGGCACTTAAAAGAGAGACTCAATGTAGCACAGCCCAAGCAGCTCAGCATCCCTCATCTCAGCACTCACAGCTCAGCCCAGGCCTTTGGAGATGCAGAAATGAATCACCTCAGAGAAAGTTGTTGGAACCCAGAGGCTCGGAGAGAAGGCCAGCAGAGATCGTCCTGTGCCTTCCCACATAAGAAAGAACCTCGGATGAAAGTTGGCTGCCTTTCCTCTGAAGAACTAATGAAATAAATCCCCTTTTATTAAAAGCCAATCCGTCTCTGGTGTGCTGCATTCTGGCAGCTAGCAAACTAGAACAATAATAGATTCAAACTGGCACAAGTACCAAAGAGTCTAATTTTGGTCCGTTAGGTGTATGCTGTGGTTTGTCAGTAGCTATAGAGGTTAATGTAAGATGAGATGAGATCTAGAAGGAATCTAGAAGGAATAATGTAAGATAGATGAGATCTAGAAGGAATATGGTCAGGTTCTAGTGTCAAGTTGGAAGAAACTGTTCTTCATCACTAATAGATTCATAATGTTAGTTTGTAATTGTGTAACAATCCCAAACAATTCCTTCTCTATCTGAAAAATAGGGCATTCTCCTAGCAGCCCATGTGTTCATATATGGGATGGGGCTTACATATTCCTCACATGAGATAGAAGGAGAAGATGAAAACCCAGAATAGAAAGATGGGCTCTGGCAGAATGGGTTTGAGAGCTTGTGACAAAAGCTAGAGGAAGCTGGTCATACCATGCCCCTAGATCTCCCCAAACCATCAAAGATGGATGAGTCTCTCTCTCCTTTATTCCTCAGGGAGAACAACACCCAAAATAGAAAGATTGAGGACCACTTTTTTTCCCCCACCATGCCTCAATGGTCCTCTACAGCTCTTACTGAAGACTTACTGTGTGCCAGGCACTAGGCAGGCACTTTCCTCCCAACAGCCCCAAGTTGTAGAATTATTTCATCATTTAGAGAGATAAAAATGAGGTCAAGAAAAGATGAATATCTTTCTCACAGTCAGTCTACTAGTAAATGGGAAAGCCAGGATTCGAAACTGGGCTGACCCAAAAGCCCACTTGCTTTGTGGGGCAGCACACAGCTGTCATCCTATGAGGATTAAAGCAGGCTCGCATTCAAGGCTGGCTCGGTGCACAGCATGGCAAAACTCCAATTTGAGGAGGCCGTGTGCAGAAATCTGTCTGCTCTCTCTTTAAAAGTGCCTGGAAATCCCTTTGAAATGAGAGCTTATCTCATGTCATTAGACATAAAGCTTAAAATGCAAATAATCTAGGAGGAAGGAAAGTGACTTTGAAGGGTAAGTGGTACATAACAATACAAGGTTTAGATTTCTTCTCTTCATTTTATTGAGGAGAAGAGGGAAGCTCTGAAACGTTCTGAAAATTGTCTAAGGGCAAATAGCAAGGTGAGTGCTGGAAAAACGATTAAATCAGTTACTTGATTTGACACTACTTTCTAGTCCAGGGCCTCCTAACAGGCTCTTGTCTCCTGCCTGAGGAAACCGGGTGTGTTCTGACTGCCAAATACGCCCAGGTCACTGGTTCCCAGGACCCACTCTCATCCAGGTTTGTGTGTGTAGCAGATTGAGAAAACATTGATTAGTTTTACATCTGGTTTCTATTTTGGCCAGTTTTCTTAGGAGGAATAAGTTTCTCTTGGGGATAGTTTCTCCTTTTGTTTGGAAAATACCTTAATGTGCATTTTGATAAAGCAGAGGTGGGCCAAGTCGAGAGAATGAGGCTAGAGAGGCAAATTGCTCTACTTAATAAAGAAGCAGGATATCTGAGTCGCTCTGAGGTAGGCCAGGAACTAGAGGGCACCAAGCTCTAGGGGCAGGTGGCTCCTGGCTTTACCACCCAGTGCCTGAGAGGCCAGGCTAATCTCTTCCCAGTCCACCCAGTGCCTAAGAGGTCAGGCTAATCTCTTCCCAGTCCACCCAGTGCCTAAGAGGTCAGGCTAATCTCTTCCCAGACTGTGCTATCGTTAGCCCATGGCCAGCCCCATGCCTGCAGGGAGAAGACATCTGCCACCAGTGAATTCTGATTCAGAGGAGAACTGGCCACAGCCAGGGAGAGGAAACAGAGAAGAACCCACGGTAGGAGTTTGGAATAAAAACAAAAATGGAACAAAACAATATAAAAGCAGGAGGGATCCAGAAGAACACTAGGTAGGGCCCTTATGCTTCTGTGAGATGAGAATTCGATGTGTTTTATGATTGCCCTGAGGTGGGCTGAGGACTTAGGGGCACTCAGGTGAGGAATCTTGGGCAGGCATGGCACTTTTCTCCTGCAGGCATTTAGTACTGGGTCACCCACGAAGGTACCTCGCGGTGGAAGGAGGACAAGGAGATGGAAAATATTTTCCCGTCTTCTCCAGCAGGCCCTTGTTCGACCTTCAACAAATATTTATCAAAGCCGACCATGTGACAGCCCTAACACAAAGACCCACAGAGGAAAAACCTCCCTTACAGTTCAGTCCAGAGAAAATATTTGGTTCTGTTCATGCACTAATATACTTCTTTGATCTTTGATCATTGGAACATGTCACATGACCTGTTTTTCTTGCCCTGTCATGAATATCAGTTGTATCGAAAGTTCGTTGCAAACTGCTTTCTTTAGCATGGCTTCTCTGGTAGAACTCTCTTTCTCAATCCTTGTCTCTCCCTTTTAAATTTAGGCTCCCTTTTAAATGTAAGCGTGTCTTCTAAGTGTCCTCAAATTCTTTGGGGAATAGGAAAGCCAATAAGTAGGGAACTCAGGGAATGAGAAATCAGCATTCTAGTTTAGAGAATATTTTCTGTGTTTGGCAAGCCTCTCTTGAAGAAAATAGAAAAATTAAATATTTGAACCTGAAAATGCCAAGGTGTAGAGAACTATAAGAAGTTATAGCAGAAGTGCCAGATAATACAATGGCTACTGGGGAAAGTTCCTCGCACACAAATATTGTCATATGATTATATAGCTATTTATTCAAAATGGTGTAACATAGAGTAATTGGAGCAGCGTGGGGTTGGTTAGAAAGCCTTCAATGCAGAAGTTGTCTTTAGAAGGTTTTTGGAAAAGGGGTGGGTGACAGGATGAAGCAGGGTTTAGGGAATTTTAGTTGGCAAAGACTAGAAGAATAAACCTTCATATGCTGCTCTCAATAAATGTGCAGCTTTCACTGCAATTATTTCAAATGAGCTTCTCTCTGACCAAAAGTATTAGCTCTGTGTTTCTCCCACAAGTACTTTTCTTCTCTCACCCCTCCATTTGTCAAAGCATTTGATTAATTTGAGTGCTCAGGTTAAAAATGAGTTTTGGTTAATTTAATTTCTTGGTTTTTAGAAGGATAACTAAGAAACCAATTCTGATTCAATCTTTTATTGTTGAAAAATCTCCTGATCTATCAGCTCACTTTTCTGCCTTAGCAAATAATAGTGTATCAAGCATAATTTAACATTTCCTTCATGAGTCAGAAAACATTGATATCACTGGTTCATTATTTTAAATGAATCATAGCTTTACTGCTGCATAATATGAAAACTGGGCTAGATATTTACTGACCCCAGTGCAAATCTTGAAGTCTTATTTTTAAAACAAATCCTTGCTCTCTTGTTTGTTTTCTAGTGATCTCACTATCTCTGTCTAAAAGAAGAGCAAAGAAAAAAAGGTCTGGTTAATTAAAGGTTCTGTTTAGCTATGTCCCAGTTAATTTGAGGCTTTCTGAATAATTGCATAAGGAAAGCCAAATTTATTCTTTAGAAGATGAATCTTTTGTAAAAGAAGTTTAAGGAGTTCTGAATCGTCAAGAAGTGTAAAATAAACTTTTAAATGATTTAAATAATATGTGATGTACCTAAACATTATAAACAGGGTTTAGTGGCATTGTAAATCTGCATAGCCACAATCTAAAAGTTTTTCAGTCTTCTTTTGGAAGTTTAAAATGAATCAGTATAGTGCCGCTGCCGTGGCTCAGCAGGCAGAGCTCCGACCTGCCGTGCTGGAGGTCTGGAGTTCGATCCCTGGTGCCTCCTGCCCATATGCAAATTAAAAAAAAAAAAAATGAATCAGTATAGTTCAGACTTGATATATACAGAAAATAAAAAAAGAACCCCTTTTCAATGTGAAGCACCAGATTAATTTACGATGAGAGGCCTTAATGCAAATTATATTAAGATGCTATATCCCTATAATCGTATCCCGAAATGGGGCATACCAGAAGAAAACCAATATATTCAGCAGGAATATATCATTCTTCTCAATATACTCATGTATCTTAATAAAACATCTTAATTTGGGGGAGCCAAAGCATATTACATACGTAACACACAAATTTATACTTCAAATAGTATTCTGCCGGTGAGGTCTTAAATAACTGGTGTATGTCAATTATTTTTGAGAGCCACAGTACAGAGTTTTCTCAGGGCTGTTTTCCTAGATTTCTTGAGGTTTTCCACTGGGTTAGAGGGAGCACATTATACATGTTGAGAAGTGTTCAGTTAACATTTGATAGTTGGTAAGAGAGACACCTGAGTTTCCAAAATCTCAGAACACATAGGTCATTCTCTTAAAAGCCACCACGTAAGTCTGTATGCATTTCTAGCACTTTTTTTTTTGGTTGAAAAAAATTTTTGGACATGATACACCACAAAACTCAATAGCACATACTTCATAAGTCAGTTGTGGGAATTAAATAAAACCACACAAGTAAAGCACTTCTAACAAATGTCCATATACATAGTCCATACTAAATAAAGATGTAGCAGTAGTCATACTAGCAATTTGAGGCATAGAAGTCTCCTTCCCACTGCTATGAAGACTTTACCAGAAATGATTTTCCAACCAACTGAAGTATTATTGCAGTTAAAATTTAACATTGTGGGACTCAAAAGTTTATTTTGGTCAAAATTTAATTTTCTAAAATATATGTAGAGAGATTAGAGTTTATTTGAATTTTAAAACAAGGATCAGAACAAAAGTGAGCATTGTTTTTCTTACAAATTTAGGTAGATGATAATTAGATAGAAGATAGATAGGCAAGCAGTTAGGTAAGTAGAAAGAATGTACCTATTTCACTTTATAGCTATCTACCTATTTATCTATCCTTAACCTCCTAGGATCAGCAGGAGAAATAAATACATTAGCATCTAGAACAACAGCTGATACATAGGTAATCAACAAGCAGGTATTGAATGAGGGAATATTTATTGGTTTATCCCTAGGGGATTTTTTTCACCCTCTACTCTTTTGCTATAATAAAATGATTTCTTTTTAGAAAAATATATTTCATATTAAACTATGATTTCATTTATGGTAATCAAGCAGCAAAATATGAGTTGGCAGTCAGAAATTTTTAAATAAACATTTTGTATTAAAGAAGCATATGTCAATGTCTTAATAAAACGTCAACAGAGAACACAACACACAGTGTAGAAGGAAAGGGAGACAAACTAAAAAATAAAAAATAATTTGATGCTAAGATTTAGAAATAAATAGATTGTTATTGGGACTAATCCTTCCATAAACAGAAGGATTTCTGTATCCTCTTGATAAACTGGGAGAAGTGTAAACCTCTTGACTCAATAGGAAAAGTATTTACATCAAAGGATTAATAAGAAAAGGAATAATTGTAGAATCAGGAGATGGAAAAAAAGTAACAGGAGGCCTCAAGATAAGAATTGTGTAGAATAAAAATATGTAAAAGAGAAGCAGTAGAAGTCTTTCAAATGAAAAAATTCAGTAGCAATCTGTTAGAGTATCAAAGCATGAGCCTTCTATTCAGAGGTACATTGAAATCCTGCTCAACAATTTACTATCTATGTGCCTTTGGGAAAACTAAGTAATTTCACTGAACCTGCATTTCCTTATTTTTGAAATCCTGATAAACATCTCATTGGATTTTTAAGGACTACATAAAATGATGCACATAGCCTGCTGTGCTACAGCGAAGATGCTCAACAAATGTGGTTAGCGCTCATTGTGCAAACACACCCCGAGTTTAACCTCTCTCAACAGGCACTCAGCCCCTCTACCGTATATTCAGTGCCATCTTCTCCTGTTTTCCTGTAAAGGAAAAGAGTTTATTTTAATTTTTAAGAAAGGAAAATGGACGCATTTGCCCACATATCCTCAAACACCTTCACGAAAGCTAACATGTTTTCGAATATATCAGTGACAATGTAAGGCTGGCAGTCCTTTCAACTGACAATTGTATTCTTCATAGATCCTTCTGCTAGATGGGACCCAAAAGTTGCCTAGTCTCTGATTTTACAAATGGGGGAAACTGAGGCCTGAAGAGGTAATGTTTATTCACACAGATATTTGACTATGCACTCAACAAATACTAATTGAGTACATGCTCCATTTCAGGTGTAACTCCCAGCAAGAGTTTATACAGAGGACTGGAACTCAGAGCTCTCCTTGAGGACTTCCAGTCTTGTGGCCTGGTCGGAGTTGCATGGGGACCTAAGGTGGGAACCCATTCTTACTTCTGACATAGGCTTGGGATAAATAGGACAAACACAGAGGCCCCATATTTGTTAATCACCAGCCTGCAGAGAGTAGTAGTAAGAGCAAAAGTAAAATTGAAATTCATTTTCAACCAAAACCTGAACCAGTACACAGGGGAAACAAGAGTCTGCATTCAGAGATGGGGACAGTGTCCAGTGTTCACAAGGGGCAGGCAGGAAAAGGGTGAAAAAGTCAGCACCATGGGTCAGAGAGAAATGTCTCAAAGACTGGGGCATGATAGCTCCCTTCATCCTAGAAGAGATAAGTCTTGCTCTAGTTTTCAAGTCTTCATTTGATGTATGCAGAAAATGGCTGGAAGGTAAGACTGTACTTTTGCTTAAGACTATGAAACATGCATTACAGCAGATAATCACCCTTTTCCAGATCTTTGGAGTGACTCCTTATACCATCTGAAATCTTTGCCCTTTGAATCTAGAACATGTAAGAATCCCTAGTTTATAAAGAATGGACTCAGCCATTGTCACAAGGCAGATTAAGTAGAACTTTTACTTCCAATACAATGTAGATATTGTAGTTGGCTCATGTCATTTCTTGTATGCCTAGAATCGATCACCCCTGCTTTAGAGCATTTCAGTTGCCTTTGGTGGCATTTCCTTCCCCCACTGTGGGACGTGTTGGTCAAAGTGCTTTGTTCTTCCACCACAGGAGACAAAGGGGGCCCAGGGAGACTCCCTCACTTCCTGGTACAACTACGTGGCCTAAGCTTGGCTAATCTTTCTCCCGTAACCCTAAATCTTGTGCAAAGTCGTGCAAGGGTGAAAAAATAGTTCATTCATTCATTCCAACTGCAGTTCACAAGATACTCTGGGGACTGCCAGATTCCTGTTTCCCAACCTGGCTCTTTAGCCTACTCCCCAGTCAATGTTCGTTCAAGTTAGACAGAGTTGGGTTTCTGCTACCTAAAGCCAAAAATACCAACTGGTACATAAATATCCTTCTATTACAGACTCCCTCTGAACCGTGTCAGCTCCTAGTTCATAATTTGTGAACTCCAAAATAAATGAAATGCTGTAGGGTTTTACAATAGAACTCTAAAGTGATTTCACCAATTGCAATTAGTAGACTTGGTAAATTAAAGGAAATAATAAATATTGGGGCATATATAAAGCACTATACGTATATATGTGTGTGTGTGTATATATATTTATCACAGTATTACTACTATCCTTAATAGATTCTTAGCAAAAATAAAAAATATTTTATTAATTGTATTTCATTGTATTCACATTCTTGGACGATTGGCAATCTGAAACAATCTTTAACTTTTTCCACCTGTGATTGAAAACTGGGAATATTTAGCAGACTACGGAATAAGATATTGGATCAACACCATGCTAATTCTATCAGTTACAAAGAAATTCTACTAACCCTCACAAATTCTACATTTGGAAGTATTTTAATTTGCAAAATGCTCTGGATGCATCTGAAATCATGGTCTTAGGTGTTCTTTGCTGCCAACGGTGAAGGTCATAAATATTCGTTTTGCAAAAGGAAGAAATACACAGCCTTTAACAGAAGCAGTTTTCCTCCTTGATCATTTTTTTTTGTCCCTGATACATGTTGACAGCTGATTTACAGGAAATGGCTTCACCTTATTTGCCTCTGTATCGATGTGTTTGGTGAGCAGGAAGGGAAGTAACAAATCCAATTTCAATCAGGGAAAAAATGGACTTTACTAATTCTCCCAAGCAACTCCTTGAACTCATCAGATTTTCTAACCATCTTATCTTATACTCAAAATGTAAATTCTTCAAAGGCAACATTCAAACAAGGACAGAATAATCAACCACTTGGACTCTCCATAACTTGCTTAGAGAATATAATCATCCCCTACAACATACATTCAGGCACTTCAAATTTATATACTTTGATTAATTTTAAAATTCACAATGATATATGAAAGAGTCAATAAGGAATTCAAGATAAACCATTAAACCTTAAATTCAAAATAATTAAATAAGTGCTTGATACTGCTAAATCCTAGAAAAATCTCTATTTTTGGTAGATCAAGTAATAGCCACAGTGATTTTAACTGTGCACATTGCAGGTTAAAGACTCCAAATCATTTGCTAAATAAAAACAATGATATTTTAATATGAAAAAAATGGGACTTGATTTCATATTGTTGTCAGGCAAGTTGAACTATAAAAAGAGTACAATTAAAAACTTCAAAACATTTTTTTTAATTAGAGAAACTGTTAAGTTTACAGAAAAATCATGCAGAAAATAGAAATTTCCCATATAATCCACTCTCAGACACAGGCTTTTCCTGCTATTAACACTGCTTTAGTATGGTATTTCTGTTATAATTGATGAAACAATATATTAGAACTATACTATTGATTATAGTTCACAGATTAAGTTTCACTGTATTGTACATTCCTACAGTTTTTAAAATTTTATTCTAGTAACCTAAAAATTCCTCTTTTAACCACATTCAGATATATAATTCAGTGCTGCTAATTTTGTTCACAATGTTGTGCTATCATCACCACCATCCATCACCAAAACTTTCCCATCATCCTGCACAGAAACTCTTTAATAATTAAGCATTAACTCACCATTTCCTATACTCACCCTGGCTTCTGGTAACTTGTATTCTAGCTTCTGACTTAGTGAATTTGCTTAGTTATTTCATACCAATGAAATCATACACCATGAGTTCATTTTTTAATAAGGTGTGAGGTAGGGGTCCACCTTCAGTTTTTACGTATGGATATCAAGTTTTACCAGCACCATTTGTTGATGAGACTGTTCTTTTCCCATTGAGTGGACTTGATACCCTTGTCAAAAATCAATTGGCCTTAATATGAGGATTTATTTCTGAACTCTCAATATGATTACACCAGTTCATATGTCCTTGTGCCAGTACCATGCTGTTTTCTTTTTTTGTCTGTTTGCATGGGCAGGCATCAGGAACCGAACCCGGGTCTCTGGGATGGCCAGCAAGAACTCTGCCTGCTGAGCCACTGTGGCCCAGTACTATGCTGTTTTGATCACTGTAGCTTTGTGACATGTTTTAAACTTGATAAGTATGAATCCTCCAACCATGTTCTTTTTTTCCATGCTTTTGACTATTTGGAGCCCTTGCCCTGCCATATAAATTTCATGATTGGCTTTTCCATCTTTGCAAAGAAGGCTGTTGGAATTTAATTGGGATTGCATTGAATCTGTAAATCAATTTTGGTAGAATTGGAATCTTAACAATATTTATTCTTCCAGTTTATGAACATGGAATGGCCTTCTATTATTTAGTCCTTCTTTGATTTCTTTTAGCAATGTTTTGTAGTTTTCTGTGTACAAGTCCTTTACATTCTTGGTTAAGTTTAAGTTTACTCTTGGTATTTGACCTTCTAGTTGCTATTATTAAGGGACAATCTTCAGATTGTCTACTTCTAGTGTATAGAAACACTACTGGGTTTTTATGTATTGATTTTGAACCCCCCACCAGCCCAGTTTTGCTGAATTGGCTTATTAGTTTTAGTAGCTTTGTTGTGGATTTTTCAGAATTTTCTCTGTGTAGGATCATGTCATCTGCAAATACAGAAAGTTTTACTTCTTCCTTTCCAAGTTGGATGTCTTTTGTTTCTTTTTCTTGCCTAATTGCCTTAGCTAGAATGCCCAGTACACTGAATAACAGTAGTGATAGAGAGCACAATTTTTAAAAAGTATTATAAGATTTGTGTTCCCTTCACTGTTATTTTATGTTTTCATCATACATATAATTCATTTGATGACAAATACTGGAAGAAGCTTTCTAATTATAAAAAAGTAGGTTTTAGAGAAATGAGATACAATTTATAGATATGTAAATGTGAAATTATTTCTTCCTCTGCTACAAGGTTTTCTTCAGTTATCCTTATTAGGAAACTAATAACTATAGTATTTATACCTCTTTATAGATGATATATATATATATTTTTTTGGTCTTTTTCCCTCCCTCCTTATCTTCCCCTTCCCATTTACAAAGAGTAAGTAGTCAAGATTGTAAGATGAGCAGCCATGGGTTCTTTTTTTTTAACTTTATTTTATTGTGAAAAATAACATATATACAAAAAAGCAATAAATTTCCAAGTACATTTTAACAAGTAGTTACACAACTTTTAGAGTTTGGTATGAGTTACAGTTCTGCAATTTTTCATTTTTTCTTCTAGCTACTCCAAGATACTGGAGACCAAAAGAAATATCAATATATTGATTCAATGGTCATATTCATTTGTTAAATCCCATCTTTTCTATTATACGCTTTCTCCTTTTTTTCTTTTTTGTGAAAAATAATATATATACAAAAAAAGTAATAAATTTCAAAATACATTACAACAATTAGTTGTAGAACATATTTCAGAGTTCGGGTTGGGTTACAATTCCACAATTTTAGGTTTTTACATCTAGCTGCTCTAAGGTACTAGAGACTGAAAGAAATTATCAATATACTGATTCAGCAATCATGCTCATTTGTTAGGCATGACCTTCTCTGTATAACTCCACCATCACCTTTGATCTTTCTTTCATGCTTTAGGGGTATTTGGGCTATGCCTATTCTAACTTTTTCATGTTGGAAGGGGCTGTCAATAATATGGAATGGGGGATGGAACTAGTTGATGCTCTGGAGAGACTGGCCCCTCTGCACCTCAGGACTTATCTGGTCCAGGGACCCATCTGGAGGTTATAGGTTTCTGGAAAGTTACCCTAGTACATGGAGCCTTTGTAGAATATTATATAATTCCTGTTTTAGTGTGCAAGCTGCTGGAATGCGTTATACCAGAAACAGCATCCATTGGTTCTCAGGTCAAAGTTGTTCCTTGGTTTTATTTACAGTCATGTTAATTTAATTAAGAAAGGTAGCTCCTTTTTGCTTCATATATAGAAAACAAATAAGGCAAAAAATAACGAACACCCTCAAATAGTTGGACAGAGAGTTCATCCTAGTAGAAGTTCAAGTGAAATTGAAGATTGATGCATTTAAAATCTTTAATTAGATATTTTTTATCGCTGTGCATTTCTCACAGTAACTCTGGCCACTTTATTTTTAGATGAGGAAATAAAGATACAAAGAAACAAACCAAAAGTACCATGTTCAAGTCATCTTCATCTCACGCATTCACTGAAAAAAAAGGATATGCTGAGGCACAGAAGTTCCCACATCATAATTTTGCCTTAATGGAGACCTCGAAGGAGTTGAGGCTGGGATTAGTTGGACATTACTCGAAAGCCAGACACAACAAACCGAGAATACTCCAGGGTTAATATACAACAGCCCGATATGATTCCAATATGCTTACTAAATTATGGTCAACACTTTCCCGTAACCTTTGCAAATGTGTTTTCCTGTCACATAAAATGTACATGTCTATTTTTAAAAACCTTTCGTCAAGTTGCATTAAAAGAAAGTTGCGACACAATTGGCAGAAGAGGAGCCTCCAAACAGATGACACAATTGCAGTCCTTGAACAAATGAAAGGACGGGCAGCAAAGCCTATTGCATACCGTCCATCTAGTTTATTAGAGGGACTCTTGAAACAAAACAAAACAGATCCGAAGCAGGCGGATCATCTGGAGAATTCAGAGCCTAAAGTGATTAATTAGACCTTATTTTGTCTTGAACAGATTTACTAAGCATCTTTCCAACAGCCCCATTGTTTGTAATTACCAGACTCACACCTCCATCGGGCGGCCTGGCTACTTCACGCATGAAGGATCTGATTGAGCGCTCTTGTTAGGATTTCATTCTTCATTGTAATTAGCCATAATCATAGTCTTCCTGGGTGCATGAGAATGTGCAAGGCACTAATTCCCAACCTCAGCCCATTTGAATATGAATCTTCTCTGAAGGAGCAATCAAATAGGGGAGACAAAGCCGTTTCTCCAGGGAATTCTGTAAAGCATCCTTCCTCTAATGCTGCCCCCATCAGAATGTTCCCTTCCCAGTAGCTGGATTCTATTTGCTAAAACAAGGATCGCCTAATGAAGACAATGGCTTTTTTATTTCTTCGGTGACACAGGAGGGCCCAAGTATTACAGACTTCATTCTTTCAGTCTTTGCCAAGGACAGGAGGAACAAAGGAGCAGGCTGTTGTGTGTGGAAAAAGAGAACCCTTTGCCTAAGCTACAGTTTGTGAACTCTCCTGGGAGTGAGATGTGCTTGCTTGCCTGCTTTTTAAATTTTTTCTCCTCCCCTCCCCCACCCCCTGTAAATGACTCAGATATAGGGGGGAGGAAAACACCCTCGAACTAGCAGGGATTGAAAACAAAGGGAAAATGGAGGCGGGGAGCCTTTTCTGATGCCATCCCAAGCACAAACGTAGTGGGCCACCTACCGGCAATGCCACTTCTGCTTCTTTCCCCCCCGCTGTCTGGCCACTTACCTCGTCAGGGGAAAACTCGGCGAGCACGCTGGAATCCCTCCCAACGCCTCCTCAGCCACAAAATGGGAAAAATGAAATTCAAGGGGGGGGGGGAATAACCCCAAAACTTTCATGCTAGTATTGTCTCTTAATAAACAAACTCAATCCTTGTAATAAAAATATGGCTGAATATCAGACAGGAAGAACTATCATTTAAAATGTTAGATGCTCTGCAGCAAAATTCAAAAGATGATTCGAATTGCTTCAAAAGAATAACAGTCTGACTTATGCAGCTAAATCAACTAGTCATTTCAACTAACGGATACTGTAACATATCCTTGCATGTGTGGGGTTGGCACATGCAAGGAATCTGTTGGGTTTTCAAAGCCTTTACTATTTTGCACATATTTCTGTTTTTGAGACTCGACACGCGCCTAATAAAAAAGGCTGTTTGTATTATTTGTCTCCATGTGGCCACAAGGTGCTCCAGAGCTTTAGCATGATGCCTGATAATGACCTGCTGTCTCATGGGGTTCAATCCTTTGTCATTGAAAAGGACACAGGGGGGAAATCCTTTGACTTTCCCAAGGCCCCACATTTAGTTGAACGTTTTGCTATTAAAGGACTAGATGGAAGATAATTCATCACTTACACCACCATTGTCAAAGCGCAGTTTTCCAGCCAAAGGAGGCTGAGTGAGCCTCTAGCTCATGGAGGGCCTAAAGTTTCACTTTGGTGAAGAGGCTCAGAGCACTTGTGTGAAAGGGAACTGGAGGCAGAACCCAGACTCAACGGAAAAATGGCCATGCTGGGTGAGCATATCCATTGACTGGCACCTAAAGAAGACTATTTAAATCAACTATCATCTGAATGTCTGCAGTGTCCAAGGAACTGAGCTGGGCACTTTAGAGACATGGCAAGCTAAAGGAAACACAGCTAAATTCACTACAACGGGGGAGCCTCAGCAGTGATATGCTGCAGCCAGCTGCTACCAGCTTCCAGAACTAATTGTGTGCGTCTCTTCCAAATGCCTTCATCATAGATCACGTTCTAGTTGATAAGGGGACTTTTTCTTTGCTTTTGTTTTGCAGCTCTTCTTACTGATTCTTGTACCATATTTTCAGTTATTTTATTTGTAAATCCATGTTAATATTTAGTAAGGCAAGATCTTCACTCTGGGTTCTTCTTTTTTGTCAATTTTTTTTTATTAGTAGGGTAGCAACAACAGATGCCCCGTAATAATCTGTTCTTTGTAGAGTAATACAAGAAGCAAAACAAATTTACCATCCTTAACTTATCATCTGAGAAGCAAAAAGCAGGGTCTCTATGACATCAGGAAGAAGTGTAAACTACTGCTAATAGTTTCATCAGTGACATAAAGGACAAATTGTAATCAATTTATCCATTCTTGTTACATGCCAGGTAGTGTGCTAACTGTTTTACATGCATCATTTCCCCTATCTTTCAAAAAACTCTCCTAGATGTGGGCACTATGGTATTGTTATCCCCAATATTACAAAGGAATAAACTGAAATTACTTGCCCAAGACCACACAGCTAATTAACAGCAGAGCTGGAAACGAAGGAAGGAAGGAATGAATGAAGGCTCACATTTACAAGGCTGAGTGAGGGATCATCAACCCTGAGAATTCAGCCAGTCCAGCAATACTTGAGCCAGGCTCGTTCTAGCCTGGGCAACTCCAGTAGCCCGGTATCGGCCACATAATGGATGGCACAGAGATGCTTGGATTGCCTGCTGTCTAGGAAAAGTGCAAGGATACCGTTAGGGAAGGAAAGCAGAAGAAAGGCTTTTTGGACACCACTGACCTCCAAAGGGACTACCAAAGTAGAATGTGACAGCAATGCCAGTAGCAGACTGGAGGGATGTTTATGCCAAAACCAACGAAGGAATGGGTTTGGAGTCAGAATGAAATATATTTCATAGTAGACTTGATATAGCCCCAGCTATAGATAACTAGCTGGACCCAGGCCTTGTAGTCACCCCCTCATGTGTTATTGTACAAAGGCAGTGGGTACTTTTGCCTGATGTGCTCAAATGACCAATTCCTGAGACACTGGGGTTTCAAAGAGAGAAAAAGTGTATTGCTAGGTGTGTAGCAGGAGAGCAGATGGCCTATAGGCCCAAAATCTTTCTCCCTGAACTGCAGTAATTCTGATAGCTTTATTAGAGAAAAGGATGGGCAGGGTTTAGGATAATGAGCACAATGGCTTCAGATGATGTGATTAGAGGTGATCTAATTATTGAGCATGCACTGATTGATTACATGCTTAGTCACAGAATGTATGTAAGAAAATGGCCACCTTAATATGATAGTGGGCGTGATTGTTAGTATTATCATGAGATCTAGGTGACTTATAGGTTAATCTCTCAATTATCGCGCATGTCAGGCGGGCCCACTTTGGTTAGATCCAGTCTTGGTCATCAACATTAGAGGCCGTTTTTAGTGATCACAAGACTCTAAAGTTGAAAAACTGGATACCTGGGTACAGATGAAAGTTAGCCACAGGTTTTGACAACCACAGGGGCAGAAGATAAAGGCTATACAATCATTATCAGAGATCGAGGCAGCTGGATTACAGTTCAGAGATTTCAGGTATTTCCCTCTGTCTACTCCAGTGTATCAGAAAGCAAAAAGGATCATCTATATAATGATTCATCCCTTAAATTCTAATTTCTCGGTTATACACATACATAGCAATTAATACCAGTTACATTGTCTAATAAAACAAATATACTCTAAAACTACGTACAGGGTGGTGCGATGGTGGCTCAGCGGCAGAGTTCTAGCCTGCCATGCCAGAGACCTGGGTTCGATTCCCGGTGTCTGCCTATGCCAAATAAAAACCAAGTACGTACACACAAAATATTTGATTTAACTTATCTTTGGTGAGAAACAAAGTCAGCCTCACAATCAGAGAAAAGATTAATGTAGGAAGTGAAATATTAGCTTATTAATCCTTTCGCTATGACATCTCATTATGTGTCAGAAAGTATTTATCTGGAGGTCACGTAACCTCTGACTCATGGAGCAAAGCAAACGCCTTTCATGTCTAATGATTAAACAAACATTACAAAAGTTATTCTTTTGGGAAACTATGTGGTTAGAAGTTTCTGTGACCACCTTAGTAGATGAGTAGCTGCCCATGGGCTTTCACAAATAAAAAGTGAGTTTTTACATATTTAAATTCCACAAACACTGATCAAATGTTTATTGTGTGCAATACTATGTAAGGCCAAGAAAGCAAACAAACATGGAAAAAATTATCCATTTTTTAAAACCAGAAAAGAAATGGTCCCTTACCTCCAAGAATAAACAAAGTAGTGAGATCGAAATACATAATACAAATACAAAATAAGTGATGACTGTTTAAGATGAAATGCACAGGAAGAAAATTCTGTAGACATATATTGATATTTCCTTCTACATTTCACCCTAGAATAGGCCAATGAATTTAAACACATGGTATTACTGATATCAATAATAATGGTTAATATTTGTACCTACCATGAACCAAGCACTGCTCTAAGTTCAAGATTCTATTGTCTCATTTGATTCTTAAACAAATGACAACCCTTTGAGATAGATACATAGGTGCAAAGGAGGAAAGCAAGGCATAGAGAGAGGCTGAGTTACTACCAAGAATACTTACATGGTAATTATACCTTTTTTTGTTGTTGTTATTTCTTTCTATCTTTACCACTAAGACTTTTAGTAAACCTAAGGATGGTGGAGCGGGTATAGGGATTGGGATACCAATCTGGGAATGGTGTGAAACAAGAACGGGAAAGGACTATTCTAGGACACCAGCATAATGGTGTAATATATGGAGAAAAATAACATATACTGCAAGCCAATGATTCAACCAAATGTTGCAAAGGAAAGCGTACTATAATAGTTTCAGAACTTTCAACCGAATTTGGAGATGATTTAACATTTCCTATTGTTTTTTCTCTCACTTATCCAATGGAACCATGGAGTTCAGGAACTCCTCCCTGAACCTGGGAGAAGCCAATTTGTGGGTTCCCAGGGACTATGGGACCAGGAGAATGGGGCACAGATCTGGGACTGCAGGAGCACGACTGAGCTCTGCCACGCTCCTGGCTCCATTGCCACACTCCCGGGGCTACTCCCAGCCAACACCTGGGCGCAGGAGGGGTGCGAAGGCGGCTCCTTCCTGGGCCGCGCAGGGATGCTTGGACAGCTGAGGGGCTCCCCTCAGGACTGCACTGCATCCAAGGCATTTCCACCCAATTTCCTGCCCTCCGTCTCTTCCTGCACTTGGCACCACACCTACTCATAGCCTGACAGCTCTCCCTGCCTCACCTGTCTCCCTCCCAGCGTGTTTCTCTTCATATGTTTCTTGTGTGTTAAATCCTGTATTGGCATCTTCTTCTCTGAGGACAAAGCTCAAGTCACAGAGAACTTATAATGATACTGGGAAAGAATCATAATGCAATGTTTGGTAAAAAACAGGATATGAAACATTAGGTAGTGTGTGATAACATGTGAATTAAAATGCAAAGATTGAAAGAAGCAAACTAGCAATTAATTTTAGCAGCTGGAGGCAAATTAACACCTTTCTATTAAACTGTAAACACGCAATTCAAGAAAATAATTTGAATAAAGCTAAGCAAGTCATATAGGCAAAAGCTATAAGTCTCCGAGAAAGAATATTCCACGAAATATTAAAGGTGACAGCAAACAATGTTTTCTGAGATAACAAGAAAAGTTTAACTTGAAAGTTAAGTTAAAGGGCTATTAATCACAGCAGTTTTTATTGACTAATACATGCATCCCTATCTAGAGTTTTATATATTTGAAAAACTTTATCTATTTTATTTTTATAGATGAATCTATTTTCATTTTTTTGTATAAGTAATGAACTTTACCTAAAAGTATGGAAACAACAACAAAATTGCACCACTCTCTTACTACACTAAAACAAATGGATTTCGCAAACCTGGGCGCACTGTTTTGACATAAGAATGTGTTTATATGGTTTTAATTTTGGAACATACTATGCAGTTTTGTTTTTGTTAACTTAGTATTATGTTACATATTTCCATCACATTTTAATAGGCACAACTATAACATAATATCCCTCAAGTGAATGAACTATGATTTAATTAATTATCAATCAATTGTGGATATTTAGTCAGCTTGCAAATGCTCACTATAAAAATGAACACCTTTCCGTTTGCTTTTATCATTTCCTATATAGCACGAAAAATAGAATTATTTGATAAAAGCGCATATCAGCTTTATGATTCTACAGTAACAGGCAAAAGCTCTCAGACTAGATCAACAGATGAAACTGCTTACAAGGGATGAGCTAAAATAGTAGACACAACATATCAATAACAGCATGAGGGACTTCCTCTTATCTCCAAGATAGGGTAACAACACAGTTGAGGGGTCCCCATCATGGCCCTGGCTTACTGACTGGAGTCACAGGGAAGTGTAGGGCAAGGGTAAGAGCCTGGCCAGAGCAAAGCAGACTTCAGAGCTCCTTGGGGAGCTGGAATTTACAAGGCAGAGGAGCAGAGAGAAAGAAGCTGTGCAGAAAAGGAGCGTAGAATTGCTCATGGGAAGCCCCCTGTGGCATTGGTCAACCAGATAGCTACACATGTGTTGGGCGAGACTCCATGAGGCTGGGCAGAGGACAAGTTGCAGAGAAAGTCAAACATCTAAGTTGCTCTTAGCTGAAAAAGCACCAAATCTTGCATATTGCTGGTTGAATTCTACCCAGCCAAGGTAGAGAGAGGGCTCTAGGAATTCAGTGGCCATCTCAGAAGAGCCAGAGCTTTTGTTTTGTTTTTCCCTACTCTAGACTCTACAAATAAAAAGCATGCAATTGTGGAAATATGTAGTAAATTATAATCATTATCATGTAATGATATGTCAGAAGGGGAGAAAGGCCACATAGAAACATAAGTATGGAAAGGGAATTTTATTTGCAAATATATGTTACATTTAGAAAACTTTAAATAATCACCTTAATAACAGTAAAAACTAAAAAAAAAATACTGGAGCAGCTAAAAACTAGAAAAATGCATAAAACCCAACATTCTCTGATATTGAAGCAAAAGTCAATTAAAAATATAATGCAAAGAAAAGTAGAATTGTTCTACTTATAACAATAATAACAATAAAACAAAGTGAAACACTAAAGAAAATCTTAGTGGAATGTACGTGTAAACAATACAAAAGCTACAGAGTCTATTAAGGAACACAAAGAGAGATCTAAATGAATGGAGAAATATTCCGTGTTCCTTGAGTGGAAATTATTTAACAGGACTATTTTTTTAATTGCCATAATTTTTAAAAAGTACATATAGAAGAATACACACATAGGGTTAATTAAATTTTGAAAAAAGGAAAGTGAGAACTGTTTTCACTACCATGTATTAAAACACATTATAAAGGAACAATAACAGCTTGTGACCTTGTCATAAAAATAAGTGGATCAATGAAGCAAAAGAAGTAACCTAGAAACACTAGTACAACATAAAAATAAAAATCACAAATCAATGAGAAAACAAAGGAAAAGTCAGCAAGTGTATGGATATATTTGGATAACAGTTTGGAGTCTTACATTATAGCATGATGATTTCAGATTTTTAGATAATTATAAGTAGAAATAAATGAATTACAAATAAATAAACTGAGAATAAAATGAAAAAGAAGATAATTCTTTTCCCATTCTGAGTGGGGAGAATACTTCTGAAGTTTAAAAGCACAGAAAATATCAGTAGATAAAAAAGCATTAGCTATGACCAGTTAAAACAGTAAAC
Organism: Myrmecophaga tridactyla; assembly: GCA_004026745.1. Lineage (NCBI taxonomy): Eukaryota > Metazoa > Chordata > Mammalia > Pilosa > Myrmecophagidae > Myrmecophaga > Myrmecophaga tridactyla. The sequence continues at coordinate 25,860 of PVIY010029247.1, forward strand.
ATGATTTGCCACTACAAGCATCTTAAACATTATTAAAAACCAAAAAATTACTGAGAGAATTAATTTCAATAAACAGTTAGATTTTATATATTGGTTTTAATTTTAAAAATTAAACTGAAAACAAAAAATTAAACCAAAATTTTTATGAAGAGAAAGCATATGAAAACCCAATGATATGGTTAATAAATCTATGAGCATATTTTAAGTTTCACTAGTAGTTAAAGAAATGAAAACTAAAGCCACAGTGATATTTGTTAGTCATGAAAATTACAAAATTATAAAAGTGAGAATATACGTTTATGGCTCTGATTCCGTGAAATGGACACATTCAGCTTTCTGGAAATCTATGTTGCAAAGGACAGCACGAAGCTTAAAATTATTCTTCCCTTGGTCTCAGTTATTACACTTCTAACATTCTATTCTAAGGAAGTAATAAAAATACAAAGCTTATATATGAAAATTTTTAGGACAGTGTCATTTTTGATGGGGACAGATTATGAAAAGATTAATGATTCAACACAAGGGAACGGTTAGGTAAATGAAAACTCATCTGGACCATTGAATATTATGCAGCCTCAAAAATTATTTTAATAAGGAAATTTTAATAACCTAATATGGGAGAGACTATCTGACTATTGACCAAAAGGGTTTCCTTTCCATCCAAGGCACACAGTTGGATGAGTGCCCAGTGTCATTTGAAGTTATTCCTGACTATTCCAATGGCCAGTGGAAGGTGGGTGGAAATGAAGAACATTCTAGGCCTGCCCCATAGATACCCCCTCAAGAGAATGGTTCACATGTTCTCATCCTCTGTGTGCAAGGAAAGGATCCAATGGAGGATCCAGCAGAAAAATCCCAGGCCCTCCATACTGGCAGCGCATCCGGCTTGAGGTAGTATGGGTTCCGGTGCGACTGCCTGCAGCAGGCAGCCCTCCCCAACACGCTGGACTGATCTGAGTCACCAATAAACATGAGGTCAAGCCCCTGAGATTCTGGAGGTTGCTCCTAGAGCAGGTAGTGTGACCTTCTACACCTGGGGAAATCCTTGCATTGAATAGAAAATCGTATGCAATAATATCTCAACTAAGAGATGGACAGGGAATAACCTGGATAGAAATATACCAAAAGACTAGCATTGGTTCCTTTTGGTTACGATTGTTATTCTCCTTACTTAATGTTTCTTTAGTATTCATATTTTCTAAAATGAATGCACTGCATCCTTTTCTCAGAGCAAAATACTTTTTAGCTATCTTTATCTTTACCTTGATTCTTGGGTATTTATTTTTAATTCACCTATAATTTATTTACATATATGGTGAAAGAATGCTGACAATTTCTTTTTCTTCCTTCTGAATTGTTAATCCTGTTTCCAAATACCTTTAGTAAATGATTGCTGGGATCTATGACTCACATATGCATTCTTCAGTGATATTTTTCTGTTATGTCAGGTCTACACTATTTTAGTTGTATTTTCTTAATATAATTTGTTTAAGCCTAGCAGAGCTAGTCCTCTTCTCTATTACCTGATTTGAAAATGTCCTCTAATTTTCTTGTTTGCTTACCTTTCCATACTAGTTGTGGGTCCATTTTTTCAAGTTCAGCTAAGAACTATGTATTTTTATTCTGCTATTGCTGTAAAGTAACAGATTAATTGCCTCTCCACTTTTTGTCACTGATAGATATTTTGAAGTCATCTTTCGCACCCCTCCCCCTTTCTCACAAGCATTCTATTCTTCCACAATACGCTCGCCTCTTTGCCATCATTCTACCCCAAGTCCTCACCATTTAAGGCATAAACTGTTGACACTGTCTTCGAACTGAGTTCCTCTCTAGTTCAGCACGCTTGGCAACCCACAACCGAAGCACCCTCTGTCAGAGCTTTAGCCTTCTTTAGTGAAATAACTGATCCACGTTATTTGGCAAGTACCTAATACACAGTCATTATTTGATAAATGTTCCTTTCGTTCTCTATCTTGCCCCGTGACGACATGGAATAAAGTGCACTCTAGTGTTGCCATTCAAGCCCCTTCATGATCTGGTCTCGATCTCTCTTGCCATCTATTATTACCTAAATTTTAAATCAAATTATTTAAATTTCTATTTCTCGATCAGATCAACTACCCATGAGAAATTCTCACAGCTTTTTATAAATAAGCTTATGATTATTCCCTAACATTATTTATCTGTGAAGGGTTTTGGGTTATGAAGGGAAGAGTGGACTGGATAAAGGAGGCCTGGGTTCTAATTTCATCACTGCTGCTATCTAGCTTTATAATGTTGAGAAAAATCACCAAATGTATCTGAGTTTTAGCTTTATCATGTGAATATAGGAAATGGTCTCAACAATCTCTAACTTTCTTTTCCTTTTCCATGATTCCAAATCCTTTGCTTATGATAATAATCCTTTTTGAAGAAATCCTTACAGCATAATTTAAAACAATATTATTGCATGAGTCCCTCCTCTACACACTAAGAAGTTACTTTTAAAAGGCAGAAAAAAACATCTGGGTCAAAAAAGAGAAGGAATATGACCAATGAGCAAGATCAAAGGTATGAGAAAAGCCAGGATCAAATCAAGGGGAGTTAGGGAAGAAAAGCAGAAGCGTGATTGAAGGGCCAGTGGGGTGAGCTGGTTCCTGAAGGGCAGCTCTTTTCCCTCCACCTGGCTCTGAAGGCCGGGAGGCCACCTGGGTGGGAAGCAAAATAAAATATTATGTAAAAGAAGTGGGGAGCCCAAAGTTCAGTTCCTTCAGCCTGAGAGAACATGGAAGGGAAAAAGGAAAGAAACGTAAGCGTTCACACGCGCACCTCCATCTCACAGCTCTGGGTGATGCGAGGAGACAGAGCTATGCGGATACGGTGAGAACAATGAGAATCACTTCCTATGCCGGTTCAAAAGTATTACACAATGAGCAAATAGTATTGCTAGAGAAAACAATAAAAGGAGATATATGCAAATCATGTTAAAGCTAAATGTAACCTTAAAACAACACAAAGGTATGTCAGAATTCAAGATTTAGGAAAGGAATATACTTAACAGTTAAGCAAAAGAAGACAAACAATAAGTGGAAAGTCCAATTGGCCAAAATAAAGAAGAGAGGGAGAAAAGATATGTGGTATTTTTAAATCACTTTTTCTTATATTAGAAAGAGTGGTTTTACTCAAGAAATTTACACAAATAGCATGATACTTTTTGTTAAAATTTGTAACAGAAAAAACTTAAAAGAGTTGAAAAAATTAGTGAATTATTTTTGTTCAAATGTGTCCATGCAAGTTTTCTTTTCCTCAACAACAAACTGTAAGGAAAATATAGTTGATAGCAGAGAATTGAAAAGCATACATTAATGAAGTACAGTATATAACTCTCACAGGCAAAAAAAAATAATAATAACCATATATTTTTTCTTCTTAATGTAGAATTACATGAATTCTTGATTTTTCTGTAATGTCAAGATGTATAATCAAGCATACATTTTAAGATGCATAATGCAATTAATATTTATAAAGTACATTTATGTCTAAAATTATTTACTATTCTTTCATCTTGGTGGCCATGAATGTTTTGTGATTTGCTTACTTTCTTACACTTTAAGGTATACATCAAATAATAATTTCCTGGTATGGCCTAATGAACTTAAGACAGTGTTTTGTTTGCCATTATTAAATTACAAATAGAAATAAAGAATAGGCAGAAAGATGAGATATTGTATCTTCAGTTTAGAAATGGGGTTTGCTTTAAAAACTATTGAGAAAGGATCACAAATGACAACTTGAATAAAATTTAATGTAAAGAGTTTTTTTTCCTAAATGTCTTATGAAGACTTTGCATATGAAATCAGATAGGAATGACTGATGAAACATATTGTTCTATTTTTTCATTAAATAAATTCTTCTAAATTATATTCATCATCAGAAAAATATACTAGGATAGTGAAAGAATGATATAGTTTAGCTTGTAATTAATGCCAAATCTCTAACAATGGGAGGATATGGGAGGATGAAAACAGTAATTCAATATGCATTGGCTAAATTCTTGAAATAATGCTGAAAGGTACCAAGAAATACAGTAGGAAAATAAATAAGCATATATATATTTAAGTTATTCTTTGAGTTTATTTCAATTTAATATGCAAAATAAAGGGGGTTAATCTTTTATATCAACTGGGAAACTATTTTTTTTTGTTCAAAATGTATTACCATTCCATTAGCATTACATTTCTGTTTGGCATCACGATATAAGCCCTCATCACACTCTTGAACATGAATTCACAGCTTCTGGGTTTCCAGCTGTCACAAAGCAACACACAAGTGATATTAATAAAAAGGACTGCATGGAAATAAAACTTACATTCCAATATTATACAACTGCTTTAAAGCATTTTTAGCAAAACGCTGGTCGCAGAGCAAAAAATCTTGAGGCTCAACCAGGTAGTTTTCAAGATTATTGAAAATTAAAAATCCAACATATCCAAACTTTTGTCAGGATACAAGAAACAGAATCTATGCAGGAAGGAGTATAAACTGAATACAAACACACACACATGCACATATGTGCCTGGGTATGAAACAGAATATTTGGGAAATGGCATGGACGTAATTCAACTGGACTTAAACAACTTTTAACATTTCTAAAGTATTTTTTAAACCTTTTATGTATGCATTCATTCTGTAATGCATTGCGTATTCACTGCAAAGTTTTAGACAGGCTTTACAAACACTTTTTGACTCCGATATTTTAATTACTAAATAAATCACGTGTATTCTGTAATGCCGTCTCAGCTTTTTTACTTACCTCTTCCAGTGGCTACTAAAACATTCCAAGAAGTAGATCTAGCGTAACTGACAGCTATTCTCCTATTTTTGAAAGTTTAGATTATAGGCCATAATACCAGTAGTCTGTTTCATTAACAAATAACCTTAACTGTGCATTTAACAAATATATTAAAGCTGATAAAATTCAGTGTCTTAAAATTTTTAAATAACTTTTGTCGAAGTAAAATTAAGTCAGTTTCAATTCAAAAAAAAAAAAAAAAACCCCACAAAAAGTGAGCCAACAAGTTATCAAGGGGAAAGAAGAGCTCCAGACAAAAGTGAGTATAAGAGTTGGTGATATCTGCTCAGGAATGATATAGTTATTAGAAGGAAAAAAATCAATCTAGAAGTCATGTTGATAATGGAAATAATGAGATCTAAGCATTAAAGTACTATAGTACCCTTTTCCAAAACTGTGAAGACCCTCAACACGATGGTCCTGGTTAGGCAACCAAAGAAAGCTAATTAGTCTTTTTGAAATTAGTAACAAACATGCTGTTAGAGGCCATTTCTCTAAAACGTGAGAAAGTCAATGCATTATCACTGGTCCACAAGGACAAAAATTACAATCTGGTGGCAATGCCTGAATACATTGAGAAAATTATAGAAAAAGGAATTTGATAAAAATTAAAATGCCACTGCTTCTTTCAAATATGATGAAATATTCTAGAAAATAAACATAAATGATTGAAAAAAGCTCAGTAGGTAAATTATTTGAAAAACTATTAGGGAATTACAAACCACTGATTATACAGGCAAAAAAAAAAAGAACAGCGCCTTACAAAACAAGTTTATTTGAAATCATCTGCTATAGTTATTTGGCAAAAATTTTTAAATAAAAAAATTAAAAGATTACTTTTATGTGTAGAAGCTAGAGGTTCAGTCCCTAAGAGAAAAATATGTAAATATTAAAACTATAGCCCACAAAACATCAGCCCTGTCTCTATGTACTTTCATTATGAGAGAAATTTATGCAGAAGCTTGTCCCCTTCACAGATGTTAATTATCAGACTAATGTGAGCTACATTGTTCGCGCTTTCTTATAAACAGCAAATCCCAGCAGGAACTTAGGAATATAATAGATATGGTGAAAGTTATTTAGAATTTGGAAATGTCACTAACAAATGCTGATCATCAAAATCATTTTAAACCAAATACAGCAAGAATTTTGTTCAATTGCATCCACCATTAAAATGGATGGTTGTAGAAACAACCAACCCAATGAGGATTAGAATACTGATCTCATATATTTAGAAATACAGGTAATAAAAAGGATTGATAAAAAACCTTCTTTTCTTAAATAGAATTACTTCCCCCTAAAAACCCATATTTTAACAGGGGAGGACGGAAGTTTAATCAAAGGAACATAAAATAATGAAGTTTTTATAACGTCCAGGAATATCATTATATGGCCTTCTCATTTAATATCTGAGATAATTAAGATGTTTGTTTTTTTAAAATATAATTTCTTCATTTTCAATAACCAAGCATTAGTGCAAGAATTTAGATGCTGCATCTCCAGCATCTAACACTGCCTGGCGTGTTGCATATACACA
>PVIY010029248.1:0-32233 GCA_004026745.1 Myrmecophaga tridactyla
GCTTCCTGTTTCATGAAACTCCCCGGGAGGTGTTTTCCTTCTTCATCTCCAAAGCCCACTGGCTTGTGGGCTCTCTGCTTCTCATAGCTATGTCGTTCTTCTCTGCTCGCTCTGAATCTCCTTCTTTCTCCAAAATGTTTCCTCTTTTATAGGACTCCAGAAACTTACTAAGACCCACCCAAACGGGTGGAGACATGTCGTCACCTAATCCAGTTTAACAACCACTCTTGACTAAATCACACCATCCAGGGAGATGATCTGATTACAGTTTCAAACATACAGTATTGAATAGGGGTTATTCTACCTTTATGAAATAGGATTTTGATTAAAACATGCTTTTCTAGGATCCACACATCCTTTCAAACCAGCACAGTGAGTAACCGTCACCTAATCCAGACCCTTTTCCCAACTCTCTGGATAAAAATGATCTAATAAAGAAAATCACAGTAAGTTATTAAAACAGATTATGTGATAAAATTGCCAAAGGCAGTTTTTTAACCAAATAAATAAATCTCCAAAAGTAGAATGTCGGGGATCTCCAGTAAGAGACAATTGAGAGAGAGTTAAAGTTCTCTACATAGGCCTTCTCAAATTATATAAACCTTGCCTGAACTATTCATTCCTAAGGATGGGCTGAGGCAGGAAGGAGGATAATGAATACAGAACTGCTAGCTATGCCAGGATCTTCCTCTTCTCACTTATGCTGTACAATCTGGGTGGCAGATTAAGGTAGCTCCCTTGAAGGTGAAGCCCCAGCAAGTATGTCAGAGAAAATGCCAATGAAACATTTCATTGACAGGTCAGCTCATTTTCACCTGATAAAATCTACAGGCTGAGATTAAATAGTTAGATCTCACTGCCACGTGCATAAAATGGATTTCATCAATATGAAACAATATTGAGTCATCAGAGAAATTTTCAAAAAAAGCAGGGTTTCACAAAGTGTATTTCATGGAACTCTGGCCCAACAAGATTTCCCCCCACTCCTCCCACAAAAAAGTAAATTTGGGAAATGGTACCAATTATATTTCCTTCTTAAAGAATCATGAAGCACATTAATCAGTTAAAGTTTTGGAGACTTTAATTGATTTTCTTCTGGAAAGAATCCTTTTTAACTCTGCATGACCACTACTACCTAAGTTCATTTGACCATAGAAATATATTTTTTTAATATCACCTATTAGCCATGTTTAGAATAAATATTCTTTAGTTGCATTTTGTAAAACACAGTCCAAGAAAATGAAAAGAAAGGAGAGAGAAAAGTGCATTGATTGGAAAGATCACTATTGTTTCCAGAATTTAACAAAGAAATACATTGCCCCAGTGGCAATATCTGATTACTATATGTTTGATCAGCTAAACTCTAAAATTAAATTGAAACAGTAAATTACTCATCACAATAAATACGCTATAGCTTCTATATCACTATTTACAAACAATGTACCCTCTTTTGATTCTATTATTTACATTAGAGTAGTTTTGCTTCACATATACCATTGCATATTCTATATTCTACATTTGGTATTCTGACTTTTTATTCTCTTCACAATCTGAGAAGCATGTTTAACCTCTTATTTCATTTTTAAACTAACTAACCAAGAGAGAGAATTGCACAAAAATAAAAGGAAATAAAAAGATTGGGTAACATTTCACTTCTCTAGAATCCAACAATGTTTTGATGGCCTGCCCTGTGCTGTTTTTTTCTGCAGCTGGATTACAGCTCTGAAAACATCTATCCATAAATGGCTGCTTTTGCATCAGGCCATTCAAGAATTCATGAATCGACCTCTAGAGGAGACAAGAATGTGAAAGAAACTACAATTCTCAATGGAAAAGGACCACAAAATCATCACCAGTTAATGGTGGAAAGAGACAAAAAAACATTTGTCATTATAGTTTTCCAAATGAATGTCCCTCTAATATATTACAACTCTGTGATAAGATTATACTTTGGTTTATGAACCAAAGCACCCAACTCTAATGTGACATTTAGGTAATACAATTTATATAAACAACATTATTGCCCCCATATATTTTCTCTTTCAGGCCATGTATGTTACCATGAAAATATAGTATGCCCTACCCCATCTTTTGAAGGCATAATACAATAAAGTTGATTTATTTTCCCTTTGGTATTCTTTGCTAACTGTTTCACTCTGCTTCAACTATAGGCTTTCTATATTGACCATGCAGAAAGCTGATATTAGATGAAATTAAAATCATGGGAATGAAGTGACCTAAATGATGGGTAAAAATTAATCTAAGGGGCTGTACGATAGTGGCTCAGCGGCAGAACTCTCACCTGCCATGTCAGAGACCTGGGTTCAATTTCTGGTGCCTGCCCATGCAAAAAAAGAAAAAAAAAATTTAAGCTAAGAAAGGTCTTCTCTAGACATTTCACAAACAATTGTCCCAAGTACCTCCCAGGGCCTCCCAATTGAAAGAAAAAATAACAATTATTATTATAAAAATAAAGTGTGGAAAGAATTAGATACAATTCAGGGGGGAAAACCCAAAGACATGGGTTTTAACCATTACTTGAATTTCTGTCACACTGCAAGGGGAAAACATGAAAAAAATCAAAAACATTCTGCTCTTGGTCCTGAAAATAAAACTCAGAGAAATTCCAAAGCGAATTCTAAGAATTTGCTTTATTTTCCATGAAATAATCCCTATGTGTATCCAGAATATTGCCATGCATTTAAAAGTCTGGTGACCTTACCGAGAAAAACACAAATCCCAGGTTTAAGGGAGTCCAGCTATGAGACTCAAATGCTCTGGTAAAGGTTCTAGGAGGGCTCTACTTTTTATATGATTCACAAAGAGAAAGAAATCTTGTCTCTTCTTAAAATAATAGTACCTCAGATCTTGCACTGGCCTTACAGCTTGTGGTAGTCAGATTCAGTTGTCAACTTGGCCAGGTGAAGGCACCTAGTTCTGTTGCTGTGGACATGAGCCAATGGTACATGAACCTCATCTGTTGCTGATTTATATCTGCAGTCGGCTAGGAGGCGTGCCTGCTGCAATGAATGACGTTTGACTTAATTGGCTGGTGCTTAAATGAGACAGCTTAACATAGCACAGCCCATGCAGCTCGGCATTCCTCATCTCAGCACTTACAGCTCAGCCCAGGCCTTTGGAGATGCAGAAAGGAATCACCCAAGGGAAGCTGTTGGAACCCAAAGGCCTGGAGAGAAGGCCAGCAGAGATTACCCTGTGCCTTCCCACATAATAAAGAACCTCAGATGAAAGTTAGCTGCCTTTCCTCTGAAGAACTAACAAAATAAATCCCCTTTTATTAAAAGCCAATCCATCTCTGGTGTGTTGCATTCCGGCAGCTAGCAAACTAGAACACAGCTCAACCCCTCTTTTTCCTAACTAGGCTCAGGGAGGTAGTCAGTTGCCTGCTGAAGGTCACAAAGTTAGTTTATGGCAAAACTGGAACTGAATTAGGGCTTCGAATTCAGCATTTCTCCATTAGTGATCGATCCCACTTATCCTACTGCTCTTCCTTGTGCTTAAGGAGATGGTGTCGTTTCACAAAAATAATGCAACTACTTGCTACCCAAATTTGCCACATACTTCTGGTTTTGGACTGAGAACTGAAACACATCGATTTGGGCAATAGACCATGTTTGTCTCTATAATCTCTTGAAAGGAACTCATGTTTATTCAAATTGTATACTTTTCCAGAGAATATGAAATATGAAAACAGATATAAATTTATACCATTTTTCATAAATTCTTCACCTCTTCTCCACCAAAAAGACTAAGTCTTCAAAAAGACAGTGGCAGCTCACAGCTATCCCTCACCATAACTCAGATAAAGTAGGCTTGTGAGCATGTAAGGAGGTGCTGCTTAGTTCACATATTACGGGAAGCTGCCTAAATGAACTCATGCCAAAAAAGATATGCTGTAATACTCTGGCCAACTTAATACCAATAAACAAAAATATTCAATTAACAATAATAGATAGCCCTCTGTTCTGAAAATGGTCCCTTTGTCATCCATCCCCCCTTCCCATGTGCCTTGAAAAAAATGAGGTCTTTCAGTGGGTACATCATCAGTAACGTTCATGTCAGAAACCTGGGGTTCATACATCCGCTCCCCAGTGGTGCATGCTGCTTTCTGGAACCTGGCCATGGAATACACAAACTGTGCTGTTACCAGACAGCCGGTTAGTGACAGCCAACTGTAACACTGGCTCACAGCTTTCCCCTGAAGGGGAAAAAAAAAAGGAACCACCTTGGTAAAATGTGAACACGATTTTTCCCTGAATAAAACATTCATATAAATAGTTCAAAAGTAGAAGGTTTCGACAAAGTTCAGAGTCACTTCTCCAAAACTACTGTTGTTATTCTTAACTTGGAAAGTTCCAGAAATTTAAACAATCCCAACATAAGGCAAAAAGTTTTGGGCATGAGTCATTTCATGGAAAGAGGGCTCTTAGCTTTTATATGATCCTGTAAGGAATATATGACCTTGAAAGAACTTTCTAGTTCCTAAGATTAAGGACATTTCTACAAATCAACAAGCTTTCAATCCTCAATAGCTAGAATAGCAAAGGGAAAGTTCAAGGCCAGGCTACTACGTATGCACTTAGTCTGTACCTTTTATGGTTAGATCACGTTTTGACAACTCAAAGAGAGTTCCCCATGAGCCCAAGGGCCAGGCAGTGGGCTAAGCACTGATTGCCAACAGTCTATTTTCATTAACACAAGGAAGAAACTCTTGTTTGAGCATGCAATCTGCAGTCGGAGGGCCTGAGTTCAAATTGCAACTTTGTCACTTCCTGGTTCTGGGACCTTGGGCAGGTATTTTAACTCTCCTTGCTCTAGCTTCCCAACTGTAAATTGGGGATAATTATAGTACTTCTTCATTTGTTTATGAGAAGTAAATAAATAGTCTATGTAAAGTTCTGGAACAGTAATTGGATCCAGTGAGCTCTCAATTCTACTACCAATATCATTAACAAGCATTTGTCCACTGGTTCTCTATGGACCACACATCTCTGTGAACAGGTTGGGAAAGCATATATCTTGTCTCATTCACCTCACCACCTGCAGGTGAGTGCCACCAGGGTTTCTATCTTAAACAGACTTAATAGAAAGGCCAAATGAAGTTCCAGGAGTTTGGGCTCAAATGCAGCATAAAATTGCTTATTTAGTGCCTGCTATTATCAAAATTCTACTAGCCCACTCTTGGCAAACTTCTATTAGCATTCCTAGTAGCCATACCCTAAGCCCAAAATGTTCTTAAAAGTTCTCCACAGGGCCTAAGAAGTGCTGGTCTAAATTCAACTCTTGTTATTCCTCATCTATTGACTCAATGTTCACACTATGGGGAAAATCTCCGGCCTGATCTGCACTTGAGTTTCCCAGAGGAATTAAATTGTGAAAATAAATTAATAAACATCAAAAAATATAATGAGTTGTTCCCTTAAGAAGGGTACACTAGAAGCAACAAATCTATTTCCTCATTTACCTCACCTCGTTAGGTTGAGAAAATTTTCTCAATGACCTCTTGCCTCTACGTCACGTCTAAAGCATTTTCTTAAGTTCGGAGCATTCTTTTTCCCTGCTTTTGAAAAAATATAAATGCTTTCTTCAAAGAGGTTTTGCTAACCTAATAGAATTATGTTTTCCATCCTAACAAGCTCAGCAACCATGTAAAACCCATTTCAGTCATATCTATAATAGGATGTAAAAGTTGAGGAAATTATAAGCATACTTTAAAAAACAAACCACTATTTTAACAATGCCTTACAACTCATATATACCATGTTTACATATGCATATTTTTGGTTAATAAATCTCCCTTCATATGTTTCTAAATCAGTCTTTTAAAAATGAAATCCATTCTTGGGAGAGAATTTCATTCTTGGGAGTGAGTTCACAGCCCAAAGCAGATGAGTATCCAAAAGGGATAAATAAAAAATTCTGTATTTATTAATGGGTATTAGATCAATCATTTGAAGAAGAATAGGAGGAATCACATCTGTAAGTATTGGTTTGCTGTCTTCAGGGAGGCAGGAATGGGTTTATCATGTTTGTTATGTGCCCTGAACCTAGTGCAATGTCCGGCATACACTGAGCAATCAATATTCATCAAGTAAAAATTTAAAAGTAAATTTTTTAAAAAAAAGTAATTTATTTGATTATTTATCAAATTTATGGGCAATGTGCAGAACAGCTGACTCTAACATGATGATCCTACATATGGTTACTACAAAGGGCTGTAAACTCTTTGAATGAATTCCAATTATATTGACTTGATCACAGAAATCTGAATCTGCTAATTTTGAGTTTAGATGCTGGGTTGTATTAGTTTTAAGAGTTTAAGGATCACAAGTTTTAAAAAGCTCTTGCAAAGAACTTAAGCATAAAGGTATTTTAATTATGAGGAAATAGTGGCATTTATGGAAGCCTAAGGCAAGAATTCACCTTCAGGGACAGCCTGAACAGGAATTGGTGAATAAGAGGAAACCCAAGTTGTCTTCTCTCTCCTCTTCTGCTCTTTGTGCATCTGCTTTATTCTTTCTCCCTACAAGTTGACTTCATTGAGTGTAGTGCGTGAGGGCATTAACTGTGACCCTTAAATCACAGCAGTGGCCACAGTCTTTTATCAACATCCACTTATGTGGGCAGTCTTACTTTTATATTCATAAAATCTACTGCCAGAAGGATAAGGGAACAAGGTCAATTGTTTGTAGTAATCATACATAGGATCATCATGTTAGAGTCAGCTGTTCTGCAAATTGCGCATAACAGCAAGGGCCTGCAAAGCAGCACGTCTAGGGGCCCAATCTCTAAAAGGAGTTCTCCTTTCACCAAGATGGAGATATAGGCGCTTTCATAATTCAAAAACACTTGTTTACTCTGTAAATATATATGCTGCCCTTTCACCCTTTCCGAATGCTTGAAGGCTGTGCCTCTTGCCTTGGATAATGGGACCTAGAGTGATGCCTAAGCGGTTGCTGGGGAGAGAAAGCACATCATACCCATATGGCAATTAATGGACAATTGCTGTGCTGGCATAAAGGCCTTTTATTCTTACCCCAAAGGATATGTGTGATTGGTATGGTATGCATAATAAAAAGGAAGCTTAGTCTAGATAGTTTGCATAATTTGATACTGGGTAATTCGTTTGTTCTGTTAAATAATTCTATAATAAAAAATGTGTAATTTGAAAGGGCTACCTTTGAGTAGTCTCCAGTTATTAAGTCAATGTCAGGGGAGTAAACATAATGTAAATCATTCTAGGTCTTAGATTCCTTATATTTTTGATAGGTAACACCTCTTGTTTATGATTATGAAGCACCTCTTGTGGAAACGGTATCCCCTCCCTTATTCATAGAAAATTGCACCCACCCCAAACCATTTGATTATTATAGGGCTACCAATCACAGCATACATCACCACTTACCTGCCCTTAAGCACAAGAGGGAGCACATGACTTGATTGAGCAAATCACAACACTAAGATAATCCCCCTGGCCCAATGATTGGTCCACAAGGCAACCACATGAATTAGGCTAAGCCAATTAGATTCCTTCTTCAGAATATTCTGAATTAAACAGACAAGTAGCTCATTTTGAGTCCCCTTGGATTAGAGCTGTAAGAATATTTCTCTAGAGATTTCAGCTGCCTTGTACTCCATTAAGAATAAGGCCAAGACACAGAGTCTAGAATTTAATAGTATCAAGTTCTCATTTCCAGTTACTAATTTCCCCTGAACTGCTTGGTTCCTGCAGCTTTTCCTCCAGTTCTATGAGTTATTTCAAGTTCTTTCTAATAATACTTCTCCTTTTTTATTATTAAATTAGCTCATGTTGAGTTTCATTTGCTATAAGTCTTGAGTGATGTCTTAATTTGCCAGGGCTGCTTTAACAAAAATAACATGAAAGGGTTAGCTTAAATGACAGGAATGTATTGGTTTACAGTTTTGAAGGCCAGAAGTCCAAATCAAGATATCAGTAGGATATGGCTTCTCCGAAGTCTGTAGTATTCTGGTGGTAGCTTGCTGGCAATCAATCCCTGCCTCTGTCATACGGGAATCTATCCCTTTCTGTCTCCTCCTGTGACTTGTACTTCAGTGTCCAAATTTTCTTTGTTTTAAGAATTCTAATCATCCTGGATTAAAGCCCACCTTGTTTCAGTTTGGTCTCATCCCATGATGATCTTCAAAGATCCTATTCACAAATAAGTTTATATTCACAGGACTGGGCATTAGGATTTGGACATTTGGTGGGGGGAGCAGTATTAAATCTACCATAAATGATTAGATTAATCACATAATTTCCAAATCACAGCATTTTGAGAGAAGATACTATTAATAAGTATACAGATGTAAGCTGGGAACATTCCAGACAAACTGGGACATACGTCACCTTATGAATAATGCACAAACTAGGATTCTTTGACTCCTCATTCAATAGAGGAATGTGATTTTAGCTGACAGCTTCAAGTTTCTATGTTCACAGGTCCAGTTCTCTGAGAAATAATGTTTTGTCTCTTTCAATTCCAATTCCAACAAGTTGGAAGAGATCAATCAATTTTGACCAAGGAGGTGGGGTTATACTGTAGGAAAATAGATTGTGGGAGCCTTGCAGCTCTAATTCTGTATTTGTTTGGAGTTGGGTAGGGAGAAGAAGGGTTACATTTCCTGAAAATCGAACCTTTGAGAAGCCAATTATTGGGAGTTTACCTTACTTAGATAAGTATAATGGTTTGGAGGTAGGCTAGAAACCAAAGGAGTACCATCAAAATGACTACCATCTAATGAGTTAGCCTGCCATAGTTCCATAGATGCTTGCAGAAAACATGAGATCCTGAGTCAAAGACAAAGAACTTTATTACTTACAGCAAAAGTAACTGCTGCCTACCACTGCGAAGTTGTGGTTCATGACACTGATTTCAGCTCTATCACCATCTCATTTTATTGTCTGCAACTAATCATGTGGCTTTTCAAATATTTAATGTCCTCACCTTAAAAATGTGAGATAATTTTAAATAACTTCTGAGATAATTAGCCTGGAAAGTATTGCATATATCTTTACAAGTTCTGGAAGCACCTCTCAGAGTAATCCAAATGAGTACTAGAAATGTTACTTACACTTGAGTGCTCTTCTTCCCTGGTGTTGCTTTCAGCAGCTAGATGATCTGCAACCATGACCTCTCCTTCAAGGCAATTGAAAAAAACCAGATTTCTCCCACCAAATCCTATAGCTTCCTTTTCCTGTGATGTTTAAGCAACCACTCTGTATGAATCCAGTTCTTTCACTATTGTCTTAAGACCCACATATCCAAAGTTTATTTTTGTCTTAGGCTCACCTATCCCAAAAACAGATTTCAAAACTAAACACCGATTCTTAAGAAAGTACTGTTTTTCTTGAGCTCATAAGAGAACAGCAGAATCAATCTACCACATACATTAAAAATGTGACTATGTGATGTAATAAATTACAGTACAGTCTGAGAGTATGACAAAGGCATAGTTATCTAGAATTAAACTTGGAAATATAAAACAATAGAACCATTTTGGTAGATTTTGTTCAAATAACACTGGATTCAAAATTTGACCTTTTGTAGAGCTCCACTAATGTGTTGCTTCAGGGGTAAAGCAATTAAGTGTTACATTGTGAATGTGAGTTTGAAAGTGGAATCCTCTTAGGTGAATTCCATTGAACCACACAAATCCTTTATTTTGCTAAAAATCCCCCCTCAGACTTTCTGACTGATTATACATATTTGTGCTTTATGCTTCATCAGTTTCTCGATGTGTAGGTATAAATAAAATGTTTTGCTCAGTGAGACTGTTTAATTCTAATTATTACTTTATTTTTAAATGATGCATGCCTTTTTCTATGCTATTAAAATAAATTAAAATTTTGTTCCCAAGAATTTTACTATATCTTTGCAACACCATAAGGTAATATTACCCGATAGTTTATCTCTGCTCCCATGGATTTTTCATTCCAGCTTCTCTCACTTTCCTCTGGATTGCTAATTACATATGAAATCTGATACTCAGTGGGCCAATATAGATACATATAGCCCCAATTCTTTCAACATTATTGTATTTACTGTGGATTAGTTAATTATAGATTGCTAAGAAATTATACCAATGATGTTTTCAGGTTCTTTCTCTCATACTCACAAGAACATTTTCCTGATCTTTTGAAAGGAATTATTAGTAAGAGAGAGTGTGTTTGCATGTGTGTCTATCATCAGCTTTAAAAAATATCCTTAGGAATTTCCAAGCACTATAATTATACAGACTTTTTTCTTCCATGGCAAAGTTTTAATTGAGCAAGAAATTCCTTGAAATACTGTGGCAATAATGGAGGCCCCCTTTCCATTACAGTCCTAAAAAAGAGTAATATCATTAAAAATTGTTGGTTCCTCTCTTCCCCTACAGCATCTATTGCTCTATACAGGATGTTCATAACTGTGGTTTTTACTTTGGGAGCTGTTTGTACTTGGTTCCAAATCTAATCACAGTTTAGAACCATGCATATATCAGGAATCCAGCTAGAGAAGTTATAGGTACTAATCAGCGCATTGCTAGGGAAGAAAATTTTATACTTTTTACTGAGAATGGTAGTCTCAGCATGCAGTGAGAGTAGAAATGAGTGTAATGGATTCTAATTCTCTAGCACTCATGGGGCTTTACCACTGAGAAAACACAGAAATTTGTTATGGAATAGTATTAGGATAACATAGTATTGTGTGCTAAATCATTTTTTTCTTTATTCTGTAACTATTTGACTCAGTTGATTATGCCCAGTACTATTGGGTCGTTAAAAATAGCTTCATAATTGAATTAGTTTTGCTCTTCAAAAAGCTCATTTGGCATCCCTAAAACTCTGCCAGTTTTCTCAAAATTCAATGTTGTTGGTTTCTTCTTAAAAAGTTCTCTGCTATTACAAATATAACTCAAAGCACAGTCCTAAAATCATAGGTCAATTGTGTCTCACTCAAAGGATGTGCAGTGCATTCTTTGGTCATGTAGTAAAATCCTCGCTTTTGTACTAAAGCAGAGAAATAAAGAGGTAAGTGACTTGCTGAGATCATAAAGAAAACCTATGATGAAAAGAAGAAATGAATACCCAACCCTGACAGTAAAGAGCAAGGAGACTCCAATTATCTTAAAAATAAACCCTACCAAGTGATCACCAACATGACCCAGAAAGAAACTGCCTGGCCATTTAAAGGTGGATGTGATGGGATGAGGAAAAAAGCTTAATGTAACCATTTGGCTTCATTTGAAGTTTCCATTCACCTTTTAAAAAAGATTGAAAAGAATGGTTTTTTGAGCCTTATTTTCAAGATATATCAATTCAAAAGCTGAAAGATCTAGTGTATGAAGCCTCCTTGAGAATAATGGAATTAGAGACCCCAACTCCTATATAAAATAGAAATGGTGGTCTGAGAGGCTGTTTTACTTGTAGAACTCAATGGCATAGCAAGAAACTCAAGAAAAAAGTAGAAAACATAGAGTAAAGAGCATAGATGAGGGCTTCCAAAGAAAGGTAATAAGTTCCCTTCCATTCTCTCCCAGCCAACTGAAGTCAGTTCACTGACATAGGATCACAGGTTGAATCTGGAAGACTAAAGGCTCAGTCATAAGAGGCGGGTTCTTTATGTATCTGCCAGTCAAAATGAGAGGCATTTCCAAAAAGCATAAGGACCAGGTCACCAGAAGCAAAAGTTCTGCAATGGGAACAGCTGTATGGCTTCCCATGATATGGCAAAAACCCAAAATCCACTGACAATAGCCTGCAGAAGCTTCCATAATGACTCTAAACAGTGAGACCAAGAAAACACTCTGGGATGTGATAGATTCTACTGACCCCAAATGATCAGCTTGTTTTGCTTCCATAGTATGTAAGCGACAGGAGACATTACAAGTTCAGGCAGCTAGATCATGTGATAAGTAGTAAATGTCTAGATCTAGTGAATGTTGGGCTTCTGCTCCTTGAAGGAGAGGCAAAAAAGAACATGAATAACTATTTCGGCTAGGCAGATAGAGCAAACACAAGTCTACTGTACCAAAGATCTAAACTTTTCATCATGTTAAGAGTAATCTGAAAGAAGTACCTCCAATTTTACTATCCCCATACCACGACCCAGTCCCACTAAAGATATCTTTGAAAGATGTAAGGTCCCCGAGGTGGTTCTCAGAAGTCTAAGACTAAATCAAATCGGTCACAACGTTATCCTTAGAAAGGATATTTCAACCACAGATTGGTAAAGAAGCTAAAAACTCTTAGGACAGAACAGGGGCATGATGTTGCTACCAAGTCCCTGCTACATGGAGTGATATTAACAAATTGATTCCACTTCTACTGACCTCTGCAGTTGAGTAATACAAGGCAATGAGTACCTAAATGCACTTGATCATTGCATTCTGAGCAGGAAACTGTTCTCTCTAACTATAGCGGCACTGCCCAATAAGGCAACGTCTAATAATACGTGGCTATTGAGCATTTGAAATGTAACTAGTGATATGCTAGGAGTGTAAAATATACATTAGATTTAGAAGACAGCACAAAAAACGAACTTGTTAATATTTTTTATTTTGACTTCATGTTAAAATGTTAATATTTTTGATATATTGGGTTAAATAAGATATTTTATTAAAATTATTTCACCAATTTCTTTTTACTTTTTAAATGTCGCTACCAGAAAATTTAAAACTGTATATGTGGTTCACAATTGTATTTCTGAGTAAGTGGGAAAATAGCAGGCCTGGAGAAACTATGATGCAAGCTTGGTTCTAAAGCTGATGGCTGGAAGGGAAGCTTCAATTTAACAGGCAGCTTCCTGATAGTGGCCAGCTCAGCAGCCCCTTGGCAGCCCAGTCCTGCTGTTATGATTTGGCAGTCACTCCTGGAAGTTCAGCCTATTTGTCTCCTGGGCTGTAAAATGTTCATAAAAATGGTACCTGTCTTATAGGATTGTTGTGAAGAGTATTATGCTAATATGCATAAAGAGGCTTAGCTCAATGATTGGCACCTAGAAAGTACTAAAAAAATGTTGGCTATTATTAGGATTTTAAATGTTAGCTCTTAGGATTTGAATTCAGATTTGAATTCAGGGTTGATCATGGAGGGGAGTTTGCATAGGAAGTGAGATTTTGGTCAGAGGTAAAACTGATTAAGTTTCCCTCTGTGAAGACCCAAGAAAAGTCCATTAACCTGGAACCATGTGTTAAAGAGAAGATAAAGAAGCATCTTGATCCACAAATTCTGGAGATATGGCAACTACAGCAGGTAAGAGTAGGAGGACTTGGGATAGAAGAACTTGCCACACTACAATATTCCTTGACGTTAATTACCTGGGACTGTTTGGGAAATGTGTACAGATGGAGGGGCCATAAATAGAATCTCAGTAAAAAAAATAACATAGAAAATAAAAGAATCAAAAAATGTTTTCTGCTTACTTCTCATATAAATGGGGAAAGTTAAATAAAAGTTGAACTAAGTTATTTTCTAAGACATCACTTCTGACTTCATTCCAGAAGGACACCCTTAATTCATTACTTAAATGGCTAGTGAACTTCCTACTTATAGGCACTGGGCTGGACAGTGGGGATAAAATTAAAGGACACAGATCAGTGATAAGTAGTTGCAATACTGACGGTTGATAGGAGCCAAAACAAGAAAGGATTAGAGCTGGGAGGCAAATAAGCAATCTTGGGCAACCATTCTTAGGGTGAGTAGGTGTCAGTGGAATAAAAGTCCCTATAAATTCTTATTCTCTTACTATGCATGCTGCTTCAACCTTCTGCCAAACTCCTTTTTGCTCAGGAGCGGATCCACAATTAATCTAGACACAATACTAGAAGTTGCCTGGCAAGAGCCAGGGCAGCAACTTTGGTTTAAATAACCTAAAACTGGGCAGCTGCTGTGGCTCAGCAGGCAGAGCTCCAACCTGCCGTGCTGGAGGTCTGGAGTTCGATCCCTGGTGCCTCCTGCCCATATGCAAATTAAAAAAAAAAAAAAAGATAAAAAAATAAATAAAATAACCTAAAACTTACAGAAGACTTATGAGCACTGTACAAAGAAACTTAACCCCAAATCATTTGAGAATAAGTCACTGATACTATGTGGCCTCACACTCAGATAATTTAATGTGTATTTATTACAACAAGAACATTCTCCTATACAACCACAACACAGCCATCAAAATCAATAAGTTAACACGGACGCGTTACCACCCACTAATACTCAGACTCCATTCAAGTTCCACCCATAACGTCCTCTGTAGGGTCAGCCTGCATCAGAATCAGGTATCACATTTAGTTGTGTCATATTTAGTTGTCATGTCTCTTTAGTAGCCTTCAGTTGGGATCAATTATTTGACTTTCATGACCTGGGCACTTTTGTGGATTGCAGGACAGTTATTTTGCAGCTTTATCCTCAATTCTGGCTTCTCTGATATTCTCTCATGATTAGATTAAAAATATCAGAGGTGAAGCTGTAGTCTTTTCATTTCATCCTACAAGATAGCACACAATCTCTATTTGTACAGCACTAGGAATGTTCACTTTGACCAGGCATCAAACCCGAGTCCCCTGCATGGCAGGTGAGAATTCTACCACTGAACCATCTTTGTACCCCCTGCATTATATTTTTTTAAGACTTAAAAAAAATTTTTTTTTGTATGCTGTATGGTGGGGGGGAATCACATTTCATTTTACTTCTATGTGAGTATCCCCTTATTGCAGCACCATTTGCTGAATTTTTGTTTGTTTTCATTTGTTTGTTTGGGAAGTGCCTGGACCAGGAATCGAACCTGGGTCTCCCGCATGGCAGGTGAGAATTCTACCACTGTAACTACTCTTGGACCCCCTGCATTATTTTTAAACATGCCAATATATACTGGAAGAAATGGCTGCCGCTACAGAGTGGGACTAGGGTATAGGAAAGACGAGCCAGAAGATTATTCATTATCTTTATCAGCCTTTGAATACTACTGATTGTGAAGACTATCTCCATGTATTAATTTCATAAAATAAATTAATTTTAAAAGGAAATGCATGATGTATACCATTACATGCATAAAAAAGTGTTCATATTCCTTTCATAGGTTTTCCCCTCAGAACAGAAAAACATACCAATATTTAATTCAGTAATATAATGATGTTGTGATATAAACCTCTATATTTACACATATTTCATAGATTTTTCTAAAATCCTCTCTTGATAAAAAGTGAAGGAAGACACCACCTTAAGATCAATACCTCTTAGTATCCTACTCAAAGTGTTATAATTTTTAAGTGGCAGCAAGTGCTTTTATGGTAGACCAGCAATGAATCAATCTATAGACTCATCATAATGAATTATAGAGGAAAGAGGAGATGCTAAAAAAAGAAACCATTTTATTTTTTACATTGAGTGTATTTTGAAAAATGGAACCAAGGGTGGAATTAACGATTTAATTAAACCACTTAATGTTTTATTAAAGTCAATATGGCCTAGAGTTCCTGTGCACTCGTCAGCTTATCAATAAAACCTCATATTTGTTTTTGCCAAGGAATTTGTATTTATTATTAGATATGCCTGTATTACAGGGCCACTAATTGTTTTCAGGAAATCATATATTTCCCTATATTCCAAAACCTTTCTACTAAGAGAGTACAAAGTTCTATTGAAAAAAAAAAAAATCAGGTCAGGTTCTAAAAGCATGATTTATTCAGCCTAGTGACTCCTCTCTGTGAAGAGCTCTATTTCTGCTCTATTCAGCAAGATATCTGCTCTGCTTTTATAGCAAAGCAGGAACTCAAGGTCCCCAGGGCAAAACCCACTTGAGGTTGACTTATTCAGCAGGAAGCCTAAAGCACCAAAGATGTTCTTCTCACTAGGACCTATCAATTCCTGCTCTTTCTTTGGACTCTATCCTTCCTCATCCTTAAATCTCCCAATTTTGTATCCAACATAGATTTATTTATTAGTCACTGAAAGTAAATGGCCAGGTAAGAGGAGAGTGTGTTAAGGAGGTGCCTCCAAGATAATTCACAAATGTGAGCCTGTCTATTTTCATATGAAGCACTGATTTTATATGTGAACATTCCTGGCAGAGAGAGGAAAGGCATGGAAAAGCAAAAACAAAAAATAAAATGGGAGCCAACATGCATGCATTCCCTGTACCTCAACTTCCCCCTTATATGGGCTCACTAGCATAGCTTCATCTGTAAATCCTAGGACAGTATGCGATGATAACCAACAATCAGTTACAGGACAATGTCTTCATGATCATGGCAGTCCTATTAGTATTTTTACTTTGGCCTATGTGCGGTTAGAAAGAAACTTTCCAGACAGAAAGTTACCTTTTAATGAGAAAGGAGCATCTGTTACTGCAATGTGGTCATCTGTGTCCACAGTCCAAAGTTTTTATCAATGGATCATGTCCCCACACTTTCACAGGGCGAGGGGGTGAGTGTCTCCTCTGGCTCCTCATTTACGGGAAACATAGACACCCAGAAGAATGCTTTACTCAAATTTATGACACATTAGCTTCAGCTTGACCCAATGTTACAGACTCACTTTCACCACACTCTGTCCTAATGGAGCTCCATGACATTTATTTGGTTCAAATTAAAAATGTTTGCATTGACAGATTCCAAATTATTCATCTTACAAAGTACAAACCAAATGGCTTGACTAACTTTATGGTTAATTGACTTGCTTCATATATAATATTTTTGACTGATCCACATAATTCTCTTTGCTTAAATTCCTACTTTCTCCTTTTCATCATTTATCCCTCTATTTCTTCTCTCCATTGAGTCTTCTTCTACTCTGTTTGCCCCTTATTTATCTTTCTCTCACCTTTAATTCTATGCTCCAAGTGCTTTCATTTGTTCATTCTTGTCTAGATTACTAGAATATGGGCTGAATTTTTTGCTCAGTGTTTTTTTTTGTGTGTGTGTACTTGCTTCTAAGGACTATCTCGACAAGGAATAGAAAATCAGTGATGTCTTCTCAGAGTTGTCATAACACTGTCATTTTAAAACATTGAACCTAATTGAGTAAAATATACGTGTGTATATATAGCTTCAGTTAATCATTTTTTCTTAGACCACTGAAAAATAACACAACCCTACAACCCACCCCAGAATTAACAATTTTTGATATTGTTAATTACTCCAATATTTTTCATGTATATATAATTTTAAATAAAACTGCACAGGCAACTTACACATGCACACTTTGGAGGAAGGACAGATGGAAGGAAAGAAGGAAAGGAGGGAGGGAGAGAGGGAGGGAGGGAGGGAGGAAGGAAAGAAGACATAAAACTAAAATCCTCTTTGACAACCACCAGTGTCATTTCTCATTTCTCTTCTTTATTTCCTTCCTCATGCACCACTCCCTGACACCAGGCAAGCAGTAGCACAATATACATTTTATGCCAAATTTTTACATACATATATATGTGTGTGTGTCAAGAGATAGCACACTGTTACATATCCTTCTCCCACTTGCTGTTTCACTCAACATTAATTTTTTTAGCTATATCCCTCTTGATCTATTTAGATCTGATGCATTGTCATTCTTTTTTTTTTCCTCTTTTTTTTTCCCAAAAGTCCCCTCATTAAGAAAGTAGTGCTAAGGAAATGACACTACTTACTAAATATATAAAGACCCACAATAACTACCCTCAGAAACATAGTCACAGCACAAGAACATGGAGGTTACTTTGGCAAAATAATAACAGAACATCTTTACAGCAAATTCCAGACTTAAATCCAAAATGAAGTTCCTCTTTAGAAAGTTTAAATGATTTCATACTTGAAAAAAAATAATTTCTCCAGCTAGCTAAATTAAGGCACTATGAAAGTTCAATCCAAGAATATTCCTTGGCTTTGAACCGGCTGCCTTTACTTAAGGGTTGTGAATTGGATACATTTTCTTCCCAAAGCTCCTGCCAATGTGTACTTCCTTCTAGCGCATTAAGCAAATGTCAACATGTAGGCCAGCTCCCCTAATAATATTTCCCTCACTCAGATGATCTATTTTGGTTAAAGTTTTGCATATAGAGATGTACTCGCTCTTTTTGACACATGTCCAGAAAATATGCAAATGAGGCTCACTTCTTCTAAAGCCTTTTGCTCTGCTTGTGATTCAATACTTAGCACAGCTTCTCTCCACTGCCTTAAATTCTCACTGTCTCTTTAGTTTGATGCCCTCAGTAAAAGTAAGATGCTTCTGAGCAGTTTTTCCCTTTCATCACTTGTGCTGGGCCTGCCACTAATTGATTTAGGAATTGTCTTTAGATAGTTTCTATCTAGTTCTTCATTTATTGTGTTTTACTAAAACTCTCCTTCTTGATCTCACTGGTTCTTAACCTTTAGAATTTATTTTAAACTTGACTCCATTTTATCTTGAAATACTTTCAAACTTACAGAACAGTTGCAAAAATAACACAAACCTCATATATAGGTTTGTGACATAGCCCAGCCACACTCCCCAGTACCCTGATCCACCAATTTTAACATTTTGCCACCTTTGCTATAGCACTCTATCTATCTATCTATCTATCTATCTATCTATCTATCTATCTATCTATCTATCTATCTTCCTAACTATTCATTTTCTGAACATTTATGAGCAGGTTGCCCATGTCATTCTCTTCAAACACATTCTCTTCGAACACACAATGCTTCCATATACATTTCCTACGAGCAAGTATATTCACTTATGTAATCACTGTACGTGCAGCCATCAAGTACAATAAGTTTAACATTAATATAAAGCTTATATTTTATATTCCAATTTTTTCTTATATCTCAATAATATCCTTTTGAGCCTTTTCTCCTCCATTCTTAGATCCCATCCAATATCATGCATTGCATTTAATTGTCACTACCTCTTCAGTTTTTCTTTCTTTTTAAAGTGTGGAAACATATATACAACATAAATCTCCCCATCCAAACCTTCCCAAACATACCATTCAGTGGGACTATTCATATTCACAATATTGCAGTACCTTCACCACCATTCATTATTAAAATTTCCCTATCACCCCAAACAGAAACCATACACTCATTTTGCATTAACTCCCCATTGCCCCTGCCCCCTACCCCTAGTAACGTGTATTCTACTTTCTGTCTCAGTGAGTTTGCAGATTACCTCATAGTTTCTTTGTGGTTACTGTGGAGCATAAATTTAGCATCTTAGATCCATAACAATCTAATTTGTATTGATAACAACTTAACTTCAACAGCATACATAAACCATTTCCCTATGCCCCTCTGTCCCCATCAACTTTATATAGTTCTATTATGAGTTCAAAACCATTGGTTTATCATTACATTTAATGTATTTAGATCTTTTGGGGAGTTAAAAGTTGAGCTACAAATGAAAAATACACTAGCACTGGTATTTATATTTCCCCTTGCCATTATCTTTACCAGAGGTATTTATTTCTGCATGTGACTTCAATCAATTATCTATTGTTCTTTCCTTTCAACCTGCAGAGCTCCTTTTAGCATTTCTTGTAGGGTTGAGCTAGTGGTGATGAAGTCTCTCAGATTTGTTTATTACAGAATGTCTTAAATCCTTCCCTTATTTTTGAAAGACAATTTTGTCAGATATAGAATTCTTGGTTGGCAAGTTTTTGCTTTCAGCATTTTAAATATGTCTTTTCACATGTCTGCCAACTTGGTTTCAGATGAGAAATTGCCATTTACTGTTATTGAGGCTCCCTCGTATGTGTCATGTTGCTTCTTTCTTGCTGCTTTCAGAATTCTCTCTTTATTATGGCATTTGACAGTTTGCTTATAACGTGGTGTGGCATAGGTCTACTTGGGTTTATCTTATTTGGAGTTCATTGAGCATCTTAAATATGAATATTCATGTCTTATTAAATTTAGGAAGTATTTAGCCATTACTTATTTGATATATTCTCTCTGCTCCTTTCTCTCTTTCTTCTCCTTCTGGAACTCCCACGATGCGAATATTGGTACACTTGATGCTGAACCCCTTGGGAATTTTTCATTTCTGCTATTTTGGACTTCAGCTCTGGTTCCATTTCATAATTTCCATCTCTTTATTGATATTTTCTTTGCATTCATCTATCATTTTCCTGATTACTTTTAGTTCTTTGCCAATATTTTCCTTTAGACCTTTGAGCATATTTAGGCCCATTTTTTAAGTCTTTGTCTGTAATGTCCCAGGTCTGATCCTCCTGACTGATGGTTTCCAATGCCTTAATCTTCTTCTTTGACTGGGTCATTGCTTCCTGTTTCTTTATATGTTTTGCAATCTTTCGCTAAAACCTAGGCATTTTTTGATATTTTAATTTGTTATCACTGGAATTTAAACACTGAGGCATCTGTTCCACATGGCTTTATCCAGCTAATGTTATGATAGAGATTTCTTGAATGCCAGGAGCTAAATAATAATAAGAAAGAGAAGGAGGAGGAGGAGGAGGAGAAGGAGAAAAGAAAAGAAAACATTGTCTTTGCAGTGTAGAGGTCTCCCTGGTCCTTTCTATACATGCTTCCTTTCTTGGGTATGCACATTTGGCCCTAAGAATTCCCCCGGTTTACACAGGAATGGATATCCCCTCTTCTCTAAGAACATATCCTTACAGTCCTACAACCAGCAATCCCTTGACCTAGGCAGCCACTTGACTGCTCTCCCACAGTTTTTTTATAGGAGAGCTCTGTAACCTGCCTTCTACATGCAGGGCAAGTTGTGGGACAACAAGGCGCTCATAGGCCACTACCAGACAAATCGCGCCTGACATACACGTTTTAAGTATGTGCATGGTGGTTATCCTGGTCCATCCAAATCAGGATCAGGACTCTGCCCTGGGAGCATGAGCCAGCTCCATGCTGAGCTGGGGAGGCGGGGGAGAAGGGCAAATCAATGCGTCATAAGATATTACCACTTTTAAGTAGCTTTTTTTCTTGATTCAGTGGTCACTCTGTTACTGCAGCCTTTTAAATGTTTATTGGACCTCTGAGAAAGTTGTGTCTGCCAGTTCTTGCTGGCTGTTCAAAGATTCTGTGGGTAGATGGAGCCTTTGAGCTTCTAATTGTGTCATCTTGATTGAGGTGGGATTTTGATTCCACTTTACTCTCCAGTGAAGTTGTTTGCTGCATTTCAGGTGCCAGTGTGGCAGAGGGACAGCTCAAGAAAGATGGAATTTTCACAGACCAGAAGTCCAAATCAAAGTTCACTAGAAAGCTTGTTCACTAGAAGGCTTGCTTCCTCCCAAGGTTGGTAGTGTTCTATCTGGCTGGCCAATCTTGGATTCCTTGGCTTCCCCTGACACATGGAGATACACTGTTAAGCTTTAGAATTCTAATGAAAGCTCCCAGAAAAGGCACACATGTGCACAGCTGTGACTACATTGTACATCTATACCAGAAGGATGGTGGATCTCTTGATATGCACCTAAAAACCCAGGTTCAGGGCCCTGCATCATACCTAGACTTTGACAATCAATACTCTCTGTGACTAATGATGCTAATTCTGTGACCTCTCATTTGAAATGGATGCCACTGCACATTCTCTCTTTCCTTCCATTTTTCCAAACTCTTGCTTTCTCAGTCACAGAAGAAGCTATTTCTCCTCATAAATGTAGGCAAGGTTGATGGGTAATGTCGTTTTAGGAACCCTAAATGTCTGACCTGAACACCTTAATTGGAAACAAGACTGCCTCCAGCTACAAATAGGATTTTAAAATGGCATTTGTTGATGAGAAGAAGCAGCAAGCTGAATGAAAACAGAGCGAATATTGGAAATAAACAAAAATTGAAAAATACGCTATTTCTGTATAATTACATGTTTTGGTTGGCCCATTTCCCCAAAATTATCTCCTATCCTTTTTCTATCTATTCTTCACTTCAAAATACTTGCCTCTATCTCTTCCACAGAATGAACTTCAGTGACCCACAGGTTAAGGCCTTCAGACGTTAGAAGAATTACTAGTGATGAAAGCTGCCAAAATCCAGCTCACTCCAGATATGGTACAGAATTCAGTGCTGAAGACAAAGAAATGCAACCTTTCTATTTGAGGACATCATTCATTCTATATATTTTTTCCAGCTCTGCCAGGAATTTATTGATAAATGTAGTTGAAAACTGAGGTCATAGGTATACAGACTTACCTTAAGCTCTTGATGCTTCATCTTCTTTCTACCATCTGTACTAAAAAAAAATTGAACTTTATACATTACCTACATATATATTATTCTCTTGCAAAATTGTTGTTTAAGATTATTTCCCTTCAATATGTTTCTGAAGGAAAAACCCCAGTCACCAATTGGCTCTTTCCAAGAGTTTTCAAAATTATTTTAATATCAGCCTAAATAAAATCCACTGTGGAAGTTATTGTGTGGATAAGAATTATGGATTGCATTTGCTAGTCAAAAGGTACATAATTTAGAGGTTAGAATTTTATTTTGTATGATACACACTTATGTTACTCTCTGTCTGGGTAGACAGTTAAGATCTTAATGCTTGTCCCTGAAAGCATTAAGTGTCAAGAAGGAAAACAGATGTATGCTAGTAGACTTGCTCCACATAACCCTGCCACTGTGTCAGAAAGAATGAGCTGTGGTTAAATCTTTGATGGCCTGAAAATGCAGCCTCACTCTGGAGAGAATATTGAACCCATCCTGCTCAACACCAGACTCATCACCTTTCAAACACAGTATCTTGTCTTGGCTACTACCTTGCTCCATCCCCCATAAATCTGCCACTACATCTGGTCAGACATTCCTAAATTTTAATTGAAGTCCACATCCACATGCTTCTTATTTTTACTTTCATTGTCCTCATCCAGACCCTCATGATTTCATTTTCTATTAGATCCACAGCCTCCCTTTCTGTGTGTCCAGGCCAATCCACTATACATGACTGCTGAAAAATCTTCCTAAAATGGCACTTTCATCATATCAGAACCTTCTCCTAAAACCTTCGCTTGCCAGCTATAGTAGGTAGTATAATGGCTCCCCAAATGTCAAAACCTGATATCTGTGCATATTTGATGTGACGTGGCAAAAAGCACTTGGCATATATAATTAAGATTACATATTTAACAATCTTAATTAAATCTAGTAAGATTTCAAAATGGGGGAGATTATCTTGTTACACCCAATTATTCACATGAGCTTTTAAAAGTAGAGAAGTTTCTCCAACTAAAAGCAGAAGAAACGCCGCAGAAAGAAAAGTCAGAGAGGTTCAAGGCATGAGAGAGACACAACACATCCTTGTTGGTTCAGTGATGGAAGAGCAAGGTGAGAAAGCATACAGGTGGTCTTGAGGAACTGAAAGAGGACACTGGCTGACAGCTAAAAAAGAGAGGCCTCAGCCCTATGGCTACAAGGGACTATATTCTACCAACTTGAATGAGGCTGAAAAAAGATTTTCCTCCAGATCCTCAGACAAGAGCCAGTCCAGCCAACACCTTGACTTTAATCTTGTGAGACCTGGAGCAGAGAAACCAGCTGAGCCACCTAGGCTTCTGACTACACAACTGTAAGAGAATGAATTTGTGTTGCTTTAAGGCTATAAATATGTGACAATTTTCTACAACAGCAATAGAAGACAAATATATAGGCTAATCTATCCAAATTCTCCTCCCACTCTTCACAAGTCAAGAGTGGGACTAGGTCACAAGAATGCCACCTAGTTGCCCTCTGCTTACAAACACAGGTTTTCAATTTCTGCCAGGTCAGGCTTAGCTTGGTACACAGAGCTTAAATTCCTAGAGACAAAAAAAAGGTCAGAGAAGTTACTAAACAGTATAAATTCAGAGAGTGTATGCTAGACACAGAGATGTGCTTATCCCCCCTCTAAGGAAGGATTAGCAGCTTCCCTCACTGTCTCCCTGGCCCAACCCATTTTCCATGTGAGGGTTGAGAGAAACTCCTGAAATGTCACTTTTATCATGTCAGGACCTCCTGAAACCTCTGCTCTTCAACTGTCCAGCTATGGAGAGTGCCGTCAACAGACATCTCTAGCTTCCAACTCTTTTAGCTACAGAGATCCATCCATCCAACCTCATGCCCTACCCAAGGAAGTCTAATCTATATCTAGTGACTGAGTATAGAAGCCCCACCATTTTGGTCCAGTGGGGGACACTGACAGGCAGTATTTGCTCAGAGCTCCCTACAGGTTTGGCCAAGGGTTTATCAGGCCTACATTGCAGTTTGACTTCGTCTTTTGACTAATTCTTCTTTCCCCTACCCTTAACAGATCAACCCCTAATAAACAACTTTCTCCCCAAACCACCAACTCAGTGCCTGATTTTGGAAAACTCATCTTGTGACAGATTGACACATACTAACAAAAAAATAAGGCAGGTTAAATTGTGTCTTGGGTGGGATCACAGAGGAATAAGCATTAAAATCCTTATCCTATAAAGACTCAGGAAAGCCATATAAAAAAAGAATTTTTAAAAAATTATAGCTAAGCTTATATGAAAATAAGAGCTATCCCAAAATGCAAAAATCAAAAAACATGATATTTAAAACTGAAATAGTAGGAACGTAAGCTGACATAAGATGGGGCACGGGAAGTAATTGGACCTAGAAATAGAATGTAATGGCTAGAGTTTCTGTTTCAAAGTACACCCAGAAGCAAGAAAAAAACTTAGGCCCATGTGAAGCAGAAATCAGAAACTGGAACTGACACCCCTGCATAAATCTGGTTCCCTAAAAGGGTTGCATCCTTTGGTAGAAGAAACACTGGAAAAGCTCAACCCACCTGCCAATGGAAGTTACAAGGAAGCTTGGTTCTGCCATGGTTCTCAGTAGGGAAAAAAAGTACCCCCATAAGAAATAAAATGCTCAATTTTGTACCATACATGGATTTGAAATTCCAGTTCACAATCTCGGGTTACAAGGTTGAATAATGTCTCCCAGAATTTCATATCTGCCCAGAATCTCAGAATGTGGATTTATATGAAAACAGTGCCTTTGCACATGTAACTAGTTAAGATAAAGTCATATCTTTATGATATGGTAGGCCCTAATTCCAACATTATTGTGTAGAGTGAGTAACCATATAGTACATCATAGGAACTCGGGTTCAGGTGCAACAAAAAATTCAAGCAAGTGATGCTTTACTACTTATATGAACACAAAGGGTCCAATTGAGCAGGGGAAGAGATCCCATCATGGTCAGTCTTTCAGAGTCAACTGCTCAAGTTAGTTAGGGTCCGTGCATAGCAGCAACCCATGTCCACTTCATGTCAGAGAGGAGAGACAAATCCGTGTCACCCGAGGGTAGGGTATCTATACAACCCCGTAGGAGGTGCTGCCACAGAGAGTTCCCATCCTGGTCAGCAGCTGGGGCTGCTAGTTCCCAGTTTCCCAGTTTAAGGTGTGGTCAGGCCTTTTCATTAGACTTAACATCTCCCTCAGGCTGGGGAATGAAAACATACTAAAACATCTGCATACAATAGAAAAGGAGGCAAAGTAGGCCAGGGCTGGGACATGGCCACTGAGCATGTCCATGATTTTCCTAGAAGACTGATGTCCTTAAAAGAAGAGGGAAAATTAGACAGACACAAAGGGAAGACAGGCATGTGAAGATGGAGGCAGAAATCAGAGTTAGGCTGCCAAAAGCGGAGGAATGCCTGGGGCTACCAAAACCTGGAAGAAGCAAGAAAGGATTCTCCCCTTAAGGCTTTGGAGGGAGTATGGTACTAGCAACACCTTGATTTCAGAATTCTAGCAACTAAAACTCTGAAAAAATAAATGTATCTTGTTTTTAAGCCAAGTTTGAGGTAATTTGTTATGACAGCCCTAGGAAACTAATACAGGTGGTATGAGAATTCCCAAGCTTAGAATTAATGTAAGTATGTCCTGACCCAAAAATATCTCTGGAGAATCAGGAGCAGCAAATCAAGCTGCCCTGTATTCTCTCAGAAGAGAGCAATACCAGCAGAAGACAAGCACACAACCAAAAGTTATAAAACATGCTAAGGCATTAACCAGGAAGAGTGAAAGGCAGACAGAGTAGATAATAAAACAGGCATAAATAAAATAATTTAAGAGATATAAGAGGTATAGAAGCAGTTGGTTTAATTAAAAACCAACCCATTTTATGCATCTCAAAGCAGGTACATAAAATGGGTTAGTTTTAATTATGGGAACTTATTAGCTTACAAACTTACAGTTTTGAAGATATGAAAATGTCCAAGTCAAGTCATCATCAAGGCAATGCTTTCTTCTTATAGACAAGTGATCCTGGACTCCTCTGTCACATGGCAAAGTACATGACAAATCTGCTAGTCTCTCTCTTCTCTTCCAGGTTTTGTTGCTGACAGTTTCTAGCTCCTGTTGCTTTCTCTCTGTCTGAATTTCATTATCTTATAAAATCCTCTAGTAAAAGGATTAAGTTCCCACCCTGAATGAAGAACCTAACTTAAGAAGCCTCACCAAAATATCCTACTTACAACAGGTCCACACCCGCAGGTATGGATTAATTTAAAGAACATATTCTTCTGGGATACATACAGCTTCAAACCACCACAGCAGCTATAAGAAAAGACTAAGACACTGCAATAATAAGAAAAATAGAAATATTTTTTTAAAAGAACAAAACAGAACTCCTTGAAATGGAAAAAACATAAACATTGGAAGTAAAAATTCATAACCATTGGAAGTGAAAATTCAGTGATTAAGTTAAACAGCAGATCTGATGGAAGTGAAGAGAACATTAGCAAAGTAGAAAATAGATCTGAGAACATTTCCCAGAGTGCAGCACAGACAAATATAGGAAGAAAATAGGGAGGCAAGGAATAGTGGATGCCACAGTATCCATCCAGATTCTCCTTTCAGAGGTGGGATACTCATGCTTCCAGCTGCTGGGAGTGTCTGCTGGTATCTCAAAACTAAATCTCTCATTAAGAATATCCCTCAGATCTCGTGAGATTTCACTGTAGGAAGAACCAGAAACCAGGTTTAGTCAGCAAACAATGCGAACACTAGTAAGGATGCTTCTCTCCTGCTGAGTTCTGGGGGCTTAGTGCCCTCCCAACTTCCCTCCAGCTTCTGTGGAACTGGAATGTCTGATGAGAGGATTTGGACAAAACCATGGGATTCTGGTAACTGCATTCTGACTTCATTGGAAATGGGCAACTAAGATCATAGGCAATCTGATAAATGAAGTCATGCAAGATTCAAGGCCGGTCTGGGTTGGACCAGAGTGGGCAGAAGACATCTTCAGGTGCTAAAAGCAGGAAGTATGAAGAGAACTTCCAAGGAGCCAAGAGTGGGACCTGGGTCGTGGCACGCTGTCATCATCTCTGTGGTCCTTGGTGAGGTCTGAACAGGTGACTCTCCCAGCCATGCCTGGAGCTGGACTTTTACAGGAATGTACCTAAAAGCTCTGTGACAGTAGAAAAGGATAATGTGCTGGTCTGAATCTGTGGTAGATCCCAGAAAAGCCATGCCCTTTGATCCTCATTCAATATTGCTGGGTGGGAGCATTTTGATTGAAAGCAACCTGCCTCCTGAACCTGAAAGCAAGGAAACCCAGAAGAGAAGGACTAGCAGTTGCTGGGCATGTGCCTTCACATGTGACAGAGATGTCCCAGATGTTAGCAGCCTTTCTTCAGAATCCATATTATACTAATAGTATTCTTGAGAAAAGAATGGAAATTCATCCATGCCTGATACTTTGCCTTGTCTATAAGGCAGCCACAAGCCTGGGATGCCTCTATGCCGATTACCTGAGATTCTACCTATCCAATGTCCTTTCTCATCCCTAACCACCTATTACAATTGCCTAAGGAATTTTCTGAAGACTCTGATGCCCAAATCCCACCTCAGACCATTTAAATCTTAATGTCATAGGATAGGTTCAAGGCATTCACCAGATGCTTTTTACATGATTTCATGATTTAGAGCTACCATCTAGACATGCCCTATTTTTCTTTACTTCTCCCCCATCCTTCCTATCATGGGCTTCTCCTCCACTGGCCATAAAGATTTTACTCTTTCTCCTGACAATCTCAGGTAAATTCTCCTTCTCAGTGGCTTTTGTCCAAGAAAAAGGTAATCCTAATATCCCTATTTATCTCCCTGGGTCTTCATAAGGCCCCTGAACTCCTTTTCAACAAATCATTTCACTACCAGGCTCTCTTATATTCTTTGAGCTCAAGATTCAACTTACATTGTTCTTGACACTTCACTGGATATGTGCAAGTGGTTATGTGAGGATAAAGGAGAGAAGTCAAAGGTATATGAAAACGCATACTCTCTACCTTCTACACATCTTGGCCCCTGCATCTACCTGTGGGTCAATGTCCCTTTAGCCTGACACAAAAAGCCCTCCTGCTAAGGGCAATTCAGATGTGGCCAACATAAACAGAGGTGCTAGAAGGCCTATGCAGAGTAACCCAGGCATGCACCTCTGGGACTAAAGAGAAATCTGACTCTAGGCCAGTACTAGAACTCCTGGCTGAGATTCAAGATCTAAATTAGTTTTTACAAAGGGGGACTTTCCTCCTCAATTTTCATACTTCTCCTTCAAAATTACAATTGATAATTAAGCTTTGTCCTTGGTCAGGTTTCCCAAAAATAGACCAAAGAGGAGTATTTATGTACAAATGATTTATTAAGACAGTGTTCCCAGGATAAATAAGCAATGAAGTTGGGGAGCAAGAAAGAGAAAGCAAAGAAGTGTGTGATTTCAGGGAAAGTAATAAGGAGTTAAGGGCTCACAATATGCTCATCTGGTGATGAAGATAATGGAATTTTTCTGTGATTGTGAGGCAAGGTCAAAGGGACCAGTGGACAGCAGCTGCAGGAACAAAGCAGATTTCAGAATCCAAACAGGAGACGGAGTTGGTAGCATGTGGCCCAGGCCAAGCGCCAACTTCATGGAAAACAGTGGAAGGACAAGACAGAGGTAATATTGTCTCTTGGAGAGAATAAGGAAGTAAAAAGGTAGTGGGAGAATGAGCTATAATCCCATATAAAATCAATAAGGGAAAACGAGGGCGGCTGCCGTGGCTCAGCAGAGAGAGCTCCGACCTGCTGTGCTGGAGGTCTGGAGTTCGATCCCTGGTGCCTCCTGCCCATATGCAAATTTAAAAATAAATAAATAAATAAGGGAAAACGATACCAAAGAACCACAGATGTGATCATCTCTATGCCTAAATTTGAAGACAAAGGAATCTGCATGCTATTCTTCACTTTCTGACCCACAGCTTTCTTCCCCTAGTCTTCTGTTATATTCACTGGTGGTGCCAGTGTAGCTAATGACTTGACATGCAGGACTGTTGCATGCTGAGCTCTCAAGAAAATCACACTCTAACTTGGGAGAGGTTTTCATTCCTATGGAAAAATCAAAAGCCAGTTATAAAACATAAAACCACAGCTAAACAGATTCCATTGTTATTCATAATCTTACTGTGACATATTCTTCCGTCTAAGAGGGGTATCAAAGAACATAAGTGGTGGGGAACAAGCAAGGCCATCTAGAAATTCCAGGGTAAGGCAAAGCTAATAGAGATAATTTCATAATTTCTTTTTTGTTGATCTTTGTTTCTTTATCAATAACGGTCAGCTTGCCTGGAGGAAACATGCTTCCAGTATTGAATATTGAATAAAAATTGAAGTACTAAAAACAAATAGTTCCTAAGAGTTAAAGGCAAATGTGAGGAAATCATGAAGGATGTAGACTGAATGGAGAGATTTGTATTAGAAATGGAGAAATCATGCAAGAATGAAGCAAAATAAAACATTGAAAGAAAATCCCATATAAAATAGAAGAACTGTTGAAGAGAAAAAAAGAAAAGAATATCCCTCAGCTGAATGGAGCTGTCTCACTCAAGATCATGTCCCCTTTACATACCCTCTGCCCAGGGCAGTCCAGTCTAAAATTGTCCAGTGGGGAAATCTTAAGTCTATCCCAGCCCTAGTGCATTCCATGGCTTCAGCCTAGTGAGATAAATCAAGAAAACTTTTATTAATCAAAAAGAACTCTAGCAGAAAAATCAAAGTAAATGTTTTGGTTTGTTAAAGGTGCTGGAATGCAGGTCTAATTTTGCAAAAACTAAGAATTTTCCAAACTATCAGTTTCTGGTTTCTTTGTACCCAAAAGCTCAGTTCTCAGCTTATCCCTTTCCTGTTACATTTTACTATAAACTGCAAGAAGCCAGGCTGCAGTTTTCCATATTTAGTTTGGAAATTTACTCAGCTAGATATCCAAGCTTGTCACGTTCAAATTCTACCTTCTATCCAACACCAGGACTCAGTTTGCCATTTTCTCTGCCACTTTAAAACAAGAGTCACTTTTCTTTCAGTTTACAATGCTACATTCATCTTTTCTGACTAAGGCCTTACTGGAAAAGTCTTTAATATTCATATTTCTACCAGCAGTCTCTTCAGAGCATTCTAGACATTTTCTTTTATGCTTCTCACAGTTCTTCCAGAATTTTCCCTCATCCATTTAAAAAGCTATTCTAACATGGTGTTTGCAAACTCAGTGGCACTCCATTTCTCCGGTACCAAAATCTGTTTCAGTTTGTTAAAGCTTCTGGAATGTAATATAACAGAAATGGATTGGTTTTTATAAAAAGGATTTATTAAGTTACAAGTCACAATTCTTAGACCATCAAAATGTCCAAATTAAGGTGCCAACCAGAGGATGCCTTCACTCAAGAAAGGCTATTAACATCAAGAACACCTCTGTCAGCTGGGAAATCATGTGGCTGACATCTACTAGTCCCTGATGCTGGTTCATTGCTTTCAGACTTGGATTCCAGTAGCTTTCTCTTTAAGTATCTTTGGATCCTCATTTAACTTTTCCAGGGCAAGTTCTGGATTTCATCTCTTAGCTTAGCATCTCCAAGTGTCTATGTCCTGGTTTCATCTTTTGCTCTCTGTGTCAAATCTCTGAGTTGGCTCTCTTTATGTTTTCTACCTTTTATTCTCTTCATACAGGGCTTCAGTAAAAGGATTAAGACTCACCTTGAATGGACTGGGTCACATCTCCATCAAATCAAAATATTCCCCCCACAACTGGGTGGGTTGCATCTCCATGAAAGCAACCTAATCAAAGGTCCCACTCCAAACAATAGATCTGCCCCCCAAAAGATTGGATTAAGATTAAAATAACATGGCTTTTCTAGGCTACATATCAGTTTCAAATCAACATAGCAAGGAAAAGGCAGAGTAAATAAAAAACGCAATACATGATGGCAGGAAAATTCAAGTAAAGCGTTAATCACAAAATAATTGTCATTTCAACTGAGACTATCATATGGGTTTGTTAAAAATCAAACTATATGTAATAACAAGAGAAGCATGTAAACTTAGGTCCCCCATATATAGAAACTAAAAATATATAGAAAGATATCGTAAGAAAAATCTTTTTAAAAGTGGAGTTGCATTTTTAATATCAGGAAAGAAAGGTCTCTAAGATTAGGAAAAAAATGTATTACCAGAGAAAATGAAGGGTATTTCATAATGATAAAAGGAAAAAAATCATTGGAGGTATAATAATCTAAACCTGTAAATACTTAACAACATATCTTGAAAATATATAAGCAAAAATGCATTAGAACATTTTTATAAACCTGTCAATTTAGAGCATATATTCTTTTTTTAGGCATTTACAAAAATTGATCAAATTAAATACCACTGAGCTAACCTCAACATATACCAACGTGTTGACATAATACAGAATCATGTTCAGACACAAGGCAGTAAAATTAGAAATCAATAACAAAACAAAATCCCTAAATTCTATATATTTAAAAATCTTAAACACAACAATTGAGTAATTTGCAGTTCAATGATTAAATCATAATGGAAATATGAAAAGATTTAGAGGTGAATTTTAAATTTAATTTAGAGTATAAGTTTTTAAAACACTATATGAGATCAATGGTATACGGATGATATCACACTTCAAGGAATTAATAACCTTAAATTTATATTTTGGGGGAAAATTGAAAAATAATGAATTAACCACCCAACTTTCTAAAAGTAAATCCAAACAAAATAGACATAAATAATAAAGAAAAGAGAATGACTATGGTAGGATGGAAGAGGTATTTTAGACCAGATTGTAAGAAATGACCTCTCTAAGGAGATGATATTTGAATAGAAATATGAAAAAAAAGAAAAATTTGAGCTATTATTATACATTTTTGCAAATTAATGTTATCTATATATTTCTTTCTGTTATGTCATAGAAGACAGAAAATTTGCTTGCCAAGCTATAGGTTATAGTAGGTGTATATAAAGA
>PVIY010029249.1:0-16796 GCA_004026745.1 Myrmecophaga tridactyla
CTAGGAGGCAGCAGAGCTGGAAGCTGACTCCAAATCTGGACCTTCCATGCCGGTGTGCATGCCTCCCCCTCGTCACCCCTTTCTCTCTTATAAAAAGAAAGGCAACATATGGTCTGTACAGATGAAAGAAGAAAATAAAGTGGAAATAGTGTACCGAGCAATAAAAGGAGGAACCCCAGAATCAAATCAACATCGCCATCTGGGCTACATGACAAAACTGAATTCCTTAAAAGTAGCACAACTCAACTGCCAGTGCAGACCACATGTTCTATTCTGGTCTATGGTGAGAAATATAATTCTTCTTAGTTAATAGAAAACTATTTTTTCTATCTCTATACAAAGAGCTTACAGTAGCAATATCCCAGAAACCAAACAAAGAAAAAAAATGCTTTGGTGCATATCTGCCTTTTTCTCAGAATACCACAAGATCAGTAGGATGGCACTCCCTCTGGGGAAGCACCCCTGGCCCAGGACTCCAGGCTCCTTGCCTGCCTCTTATGAAGGAGTACAAACAGGAGGAAAGCTGAACCCTAACGCTCAAGAAGGTTCTGGGGAGCTCCCCAGAAATGCAGCCTCAAGGCATCAGGACAGAGAAGAGCCACAAACACAGGCCATCTGCAGGGAAGCTCATCGGGAGAGCCAGTAGCAAGCACCTAAGCCAGAGCCCCTGGAAATGCGTGCTGCCGTGCAGATGCTGGTAGGAAAGGGATGGTGGCATGGACAGAGAAGAAATAGCTTGTGTCGTGGGACAGAAAAGCTCCAACAAGTATGGTAAGGGGTGGAGAGGGGGCGGTACAGGTGAATCCTGAGCAATCAGTGACCTCAATGATCTGGGTTGTGGAGGTCGGAGGCACTATTGTTGTTTTCTAAGTACTTTTACCAGGGCTAGACCAAATTCAATCCATCTCCCTCCGTCTCTCTATTCCCACCACCACCACCAAAGAGTTTCCCTGAGAAACCAGCTTGGGCAGCCCCTGCCCTCCTCTGGACCAGCCATTCATGCAGAAGGCTTGGTCACCATCAGACGTCCCTGGAGCATGAGGGACCGTGGGGTCAGCCTGAGGCCCCGTGCTTTGGAGGCAGCCCCCAATCTCCACCCCATGTAGCCAGCAGCCAACCTTCCTGACTTGCAACCAAAGGAAGATCTTTTACCTTTAAAGAGATGCCAGGTAGCAGTCGCGGGTAGGTTTATGCCAAGCATATGCCCATTGGTACCTGCCTGTTTAAGTCTGAGCTCCACCTGGCAAGAGAGCCTGCGACACAGCCATGGGTGCAGTGTTTTATTTGAGATTAAAAGATGCACAAGTCACAAAGTCAAGGAGGGAGATGGGAAGAAGGGAAGGGCAAAGTCCAAGCGGTCTCATTGGCAGCAAGGACCACGGGCAGTGATACTAACCTGTCGGGGGAAGGTGTCGCCAGGCAACCCCTCCAACGGCTGCAAAGCTGGGTGTGGGCCCCATCGGACCTCACACCACCAGCAGGCCTGGATGACCACTGTCCCCCATACAGGAGGCCTCTGGGCTTGGAGAAGTCACATGAGCCCTCAATAAACATAATATCGAACACCACCCCCCCCATGCCTTGCAGGGAGACACTATTCAATAAAACTCCAAGGCATTACCCAAAAGGATATTGGTGCAAATAAAATATTGGAATATGGATGGTATGGTTTATATCAATATTAAATTACTTGAAAATGAGAGCTGTACTTATGGTGGCCATATAAGTGAATACCCTGTTCTTAGAAAATGTACATAGAAGAATTATGTGTTCAAGGGGCACAATGTAAACAATCTATACTCAAATGTTTAGGAAATAGATTGATAGATAAGTAGATAGATATAACATATGACAAAATGTTAAAAGTCGGTAAATCTGGATATTTGGGTGGAGAGGTATACTGGAGTTCTATGTGGGGGGTTTTTGGTATTATTTTTGCAATTTCTTGTAAGGTTGAAATTATTTTAAAATGAAAAGTTTTTTAAGGGTCCTGTGGCATTAGAGCCTTACATTAACCTTTAAGGTGGCTGCTGTCACATCAATTATCCTACAACACCCAGATGGGTGCTAACTGGCTGCAGTCCGATATGGAAACCAGCCATCCCCTGGACCATCCAAAGAGACCCCAAAAGGCAGCAGTGAGGGCAGGTACCTGAAAGGGCCACAGAGGGGGTAGCCATGGCTGGAACTGCCAAGCCCACGAGCTCAGGCTCCTGGGCATCTCGGGGTCCCAAAGGAGGCAGCCACCCCCATGACTCTAGGCTCCAGGGGGCCAGGCTGCCATCAGCCCCAGCACCCAGGGGGTTTCCCATCCGGCCCCAGGGCTCCAAGGAGACTGGACGGCCATGGACATGGGGGCCCACTGTAAACACAATGGCTGCTTTTAAGAACCGCAGCACCCCAACCCAGCTTCTCCAAATATGGGAGTGCCCCCCACATTCCTTTTTATTACCCATGCATGAGCCCTGGTTTCTGGAACATTGGGCACAGGCAGGCAGGGATCTGCCAGCATGAAGAGTTGACTTTGGAAAGCATTCTGGAAAGGGGTGTGGTGTCTTAGAAAGGTATTTGCTGATGTACAATGAATGACCTTTTTTTTAAACAAACGTCCGTTCCCTCAGAATTTCAAGGGGAGTCTGTTTGGACAAAACACTTTAAATTTAACTGTTAAAGTGAGCATATAACATGATGACATAAAGGTTTCTTGTTTGTTTTTAGGTGAGCTAATAACACTGTGGTTGGCTTTATTTAAAAATACATATTGAGCTGTTTGCAAATACATACTCCTGACCCTCACATACCAGCATCCAAACCCTGCAAAACACCCTGGAGAGAGTGAGGCCCTTTCCATCAACTCGCGTGCAGCACTCACAACAGAAAGGGCTTTGTTTATAACCAAATATGCTCAGATAACAATGCTCTGGTTATTTTCCCCCGTGGTCAGTGCACAACAGAGTACAAAATGCGAACGAGCTGAACACGCAGAGCCAATTCTGAGCACAGACACACCACGTGCATGGCCCACTGCCCACTCTGCAAATTCCAGGGGCTCAGGACAAGGATGGATGCGACGCGGGTGTGCGCATGGGCAGACAGGGGCACGCTCTTGCCAGTCCTTGAAGAAAGCTGCAAATAACCAAATGAGCAGGAGCCCAAATTTAAAGGCTACTGTTCTAGTTTGCTAGCTGCCGGAATGCAATATACTAGAAACAGAATGACTTTTAAAAGTGGGAATTTAATAAGTTGCTACTTTACAGTTCTAAGGCCAAGAAAATGTCCCAATTAAAACCAGTTTATAGAAATGTTCAATCTAAGGTATCCAGGGGAAGATACCTTGGTTCAAGAAGGGTTTCTCTCTCTAGTGGAAGGGCACATGGCAAACATGGTCAGGGTTTCTCTCTTGGCTAGAAGGGCACACGGTGAACATGGCGTCATCTGCTAGCTTCCTCTCCAACTCCCCGGGAGGCATTCTCCTTCTTCATCTCCAAAATTCGCTGGCTGGTGGACTCTCTGCTTCATGATGCTGCGGGAGTCTCTGCTCTCTCAGATTCTCTCTTTTATAGGATTCCAGTAGAGTAATCAAGGCCCACCTAGAATGGTTGGAGGCTCCTCTCCACCTAATCCAGCTTAACAACCACTCTTGATTGAGTCCTACCTCCAGGGAGATGATCTAATTGACGTTTCACATATATTTACTGAATAGGGATTAGAAGAAGCTGCTGCCTTTACAAAATGGGATTAGGATTAAAACATGGCTTTTCTAGGGTACATACATCCTTTCAAACCGGCACAGCTACATATCTGACCCTACTTCTAACACAGGGCATAATGGAAGAAAAGAAAAAAATATCTTCCATTACCTACTAGAAGTCTTGTTTATTAGTTTGTTTCTTACTACCAGCAGGGAAGTTGGTAAATTAGATAACTGTGGTGTTTATTGCTGTTTTGTTTTATTCCCTTAAAAGAGTTATGGCCACAAACCAAAGTCATCAATTTGGAGAGGATATGCAAAGTCAGCATAGCCCAAATCCATGCATGCCTGAAACACAGTCCCTTATTTTATTTACACCCTGGGATAAGGAAAACTAGGAACCTGAGACTCACTCTCTGGCCCCCAGAGCATCCCAACTGCAGGGGTCTGGAAACTATTGGAGTCTGGAAACTACTGAGTTGAACTGCAAACAGCTGAATACATAGAGGCCATTTAGCCTGAGATGAACAGGTTCGTGGGAGACAGGTGAGCTGTCTGCAAATGTCAGAAGCTGATGTGCCTGGATGGCAGGTGCCCACTTGTAAGTAGAGAGAAGCAGCCTGTCAAATGCACACGAGGAAGACTATTCTAGCAATCAGAAATGAATGGGCAGCTTCAGGAGGTTCCAGGCATGTGCAGAGGCCAAGACATCCACTATGGGAATCTCATATTGAATAAGAATTTGCACTCAGTGACCATGTTGGTTCCTCCAAGTTCTGAGATTCTAGGATTAACCAGTAATCACAATGAGGACCTCAGAAATTATTGATACCAAGGTCCCACAGCTGCCACCTCAGAAAAAGATTCACCAGTTCTTCACCTTGATGGGAGAGGTGGTTATACACACACACACACACACACACACACAAGCACACGTAAAAACTGGCGAAATCTGAACAGTGAATGTGATATAGTTAATAGTAATGTACCAACGCCAGTTTTCTATTTTGATATTGAATAGAACAGAAGTTGTCAATGCCCTGAAGTTATCTGGCAATATCTAGAGTCATTTTTGGTTGTCACAACTGGAAGGTACTTCTGGAATATGGTAGGTTGGGGCCAAAGATGCTGCTAAACATCTTACAATGCACAGGACAGCCCCCTACAATTGGCCCCAAATGTCAATACCACCAAGATGAAGGAACCCTGTCCTAGAGTGATCTAAGATGTTATCACTGGGGGAAGTAGAGGAAAAGGTACACAGGACCTTGCTGTACTATTTTTGCAATTGCCTGTGAGTCTAAAATTATTTCAAAATATAAAGTTAAAAAAAAAATGAGGATTCCACTCTGTTCAGTGTATCGGAC
The DNA here is from genome assembly GCA_004026745.1 of Myrmecophaga tridactyla. Classification (NCBI taxonomy): domain Eukaryota; kingdom Metazoa; phylum Chordata; class Mammalia; order Pilosa; family Myrmecophagidae; genus Myrmecophaga; species Myrmecophaga tridactyla. The sequence goes on from PVIY010029249.1 coordinate 5,059, forward strand.
CTCTGGAAGCTCATCAGGACTCATGGAAAAATGCCATTCTCCCAATTAACCAAAGGAGTCAGCTCTCCAAGCCACCTCATTCCCCACCTTCTCATGAGAAGGTCAGCACTGGGCATCTCTGTGATCGTGAACGAGCAACCAAAGGTCAAGGTCTTCTGCTTTGTGGACAAGCTGAACCTCAAAGCACCACTGAGAGAGGGAACCACCCAAACCCCACACCAAGCCCAGTCACAAGGCCCTTGGCTCCCTGTGTAAATCCTCCTATGGAGTCAGGACATTTGTCTTCTCTCTTCCCATGAGCCCAAACTTTATGCAAGACAAGGACTACTTGGAAAATATTTTGTCATCTGCAAAGATAGAGCAGATGATATATATTTAAATCAGCTCTCTTGCCTTTCACCCTCTTAGTCACTTCTAAATCTAACCCCTGGCTCCCACCTCCGGCCTAGAATGGTGCTTGCTAGGCACATGCCCGGTGCAACCAGCGAAGTTTGCATGAAATACCCTAGGCCATGTGTGACCCAGTGTTCCTTCCTCTGTAAGCACCTTCCTAAGATATCATCTCGGCCCTTTACAAAACGTTCCAGTGCAGAGGTGAAAGCTTCTCTTGCATCATGAACAGAACATACACGAAGCTGTCACTTCAGTTGGGAAAAGTAGTTTTCTCTTAGTGCAGTTTAGTTTCAGGAGTCTATCACTGACCCCCTAATCAATGTGACCCTCTTAAACCAGACTAACCTCCTCGGAGTCCAAACACCAAAAGAGCAAATGGACAGGAGTTGAAAGTAAGAAATAAATGCCCCATTCTGCCTGCCATCACTGGGGGTGCTCTAAACACTCTAACATGGGTCCTTTAGAAACGCATGCTAAAGCAGCCGCCACCTGCCCAATTCCCCAGAGAGGACTCCAGGGCAAAGCTCAGAGCTGGGGCTCTGGAAGTTCCATGGGCCTGTCTTGAGTTTCGGGGGTCAGCAGCCCAGGGACCCAGCAGAGGCTTGGCGGGAATGAGGTGGCTTCCTGCAGTGGCAGGGACTGGTCAAGGGGACTAGAGGCTTCCTAGGCCCAGCAGCTTCCATCTCCAAGAGGGCCCTGCAAAAGCAGAGAGCCTGTCTCCTGCTTCTCGCAGGCATACCTGCACCTCGATTTTTTTCTCCCCCAGAGATGCCCCACCCTGACCCTGCCAGGCTGGCGAACGCTGGTGTTCCATCTGTGGATGTGCAGGCTCATGAGGCCACGGATGCTGCTGAGGCCAGGCTGCAACTTCTGAGCTTTTCTGGTAGGAAAAAATAAAAAAGCTACCTTGGGAATTACCTGTACCAGGTGGATGGCTGGTCCCTGGTAAGAGTCCCCTGGACAATAAAGCTAACTCCCTTGCCAGGACTTAAACAGCACTTCCCCTGGGAAGAAATTCCTACACCCCCCAAATTAAGTCAGGCCCCCCACTATTCACTCCCACAGCACCCCACACTTCTGTACAGCCCACATCACATCTGCAACGGCTTTGCTCTTGCCCTCTGGGTCTCACCTAGCGCCAGGTGCCGGGCACATGCTCAGTAACAACCTGCAGAATGAGTGAAGAGCTCACAGAAGGACCAGCACAAGCAGATAAAAGTCAACATAATGGGAGCTTTGTGGAAAGGTGACAATTTCAGGGAGCACCAGGTACTGGTCTTCCTGCCTGCAGAAGAGGACACTCGCACCCAGGAAGCTGAATGAGGAGCCCCAGATTCCAGGGTTAGCAGGCATGGGATCTGGGTGTTAAAGTCTCCTGACGGCAGATCTAGGCCTTCTCCCCCTTTCCTTCCTGCTCTGGCCCCCTGTGAATACCAGAATCTAATATATAGGAATATTCCTACCATATAGGAATACCAGAACCTAACCTCTCCGCTATGCCCAGAGCCATGCTAGGCACATAGCAGATACTGAAAAGAAAGACAAAACATATGCGCCTTTGACTCAAACTACCAAACAAAAAAGGTCGAGTTGAAAAGCACAATCTTCCCAGCCAGCAAGCGGCACTTAAACTCTCTGAGCCTCAGTTCCCTCATCTGTAAAATAACAACCAGCACACGCTCCCTTCAGAGCCACTGGTAATACTCAGGGAAACAATTTTACCAAAAGCTCCTAGTGTAATCACGGCAGACATCCTACAACATGGGAGCCTGTTCCCACTCCTATACCCGATACTAAATCAGTGAGGCTTTTGCACATCTTAATTCCCATAATCGCTCTTCCCAAAACATGGTTTTAGGAAGCTCTGGACGGTTCTATTCAGGGTTGCACCACTCACAGAACTACCTGTTGATCTGTGGAGTTGCCCACAGATGCAAACCCGGACAGGACCCCATACCTGTGTAAAAGGGGCTGCTGTGACACGTCACACACACTGGAGGTTTTGCATCTCCATTTGCGTGGCCTTCCCACCACGCGTGCTGCTGACTTTCGAGAACAGTTTAACTAAACAAATGTGATTCCTTCCCTGCCAGGAACTCTGTGCCGGTGCCACAGGCGCGTCTCTCCTTTCAGGAAGGCCATTGCAGGGTCGGGGGATTTGGCCACAGTCCTGCTCACTCCACCATCTCGAAATACTAGACTTGCAGCCCCCTGCAACTTGAGCAAGAACTTGGGATCAATCAAGAAAACAATTGAGAAAGTCCCACAGTGTGTGCCATAAGTGGAATGAAAGGCATTTCCCCAGGACACAGGGCTGGCAGAAACCAGGGATGGATCTGAGAAGTGTGAGGACGGATGGATGGAAAACAGGGCTCTAGAAACCCTGCAGCTCCCCCCTCCACAGGCACCCAAGTGCCAGCCAAAGAGACCATGGCTCAATGCACCGCAGCCGAGGCTGTGCCAGCTGCCCCAAGCTGGCAAAGGTTTTAACGGACCCACAGAAGGCACCAGGGTGGGAGCTGAGAGGGGAGGCAGCTGGGAAAAATCCCACTCACTGGGCTTTCCCCAGAAGGCCACTCACGTCCCCAAATCAGAAAAGCCACTCTAGAGAAGTGAAAATGCCCAGTGTGAAGACGGAAGAACGAGCAGAGAAGAAAAGAAGTGTGCAGCAGGGGCATCACATGCCCCGTGATTGCGAAACTTGGAGCACAGAGTACCCAGCTCTCCAGGCAGCTTCCCAGCTACACAGCCCTGTGTCTTTCTGAACAGGAGCGAGGATCAAGAGGTGGAATGTGCGAGACGTTAAAGTCCCGGGAAGCTGGGGGGTGGGGTGGGGATGGGATGCTCAGAGGCAGCCTCTAGGGAGCAGGGGGCTGGCAGCGGTGAGGAGACTGGCAGGCTCTCTCGCCGGGCTGCCAGCCCCAGGCACACGGGCAGGGAACCAGCTGTCCCCTGGAAGGCAGCAGGCCACCGCCCCCTCGGGCGCCCGGCGCAGAAAGTTACTTACCTGACAGCGGCGTCTCCGGAGCCAGCTTCTCCTTTTTGGAAGCCTTCTTGGGCTTGCTGGCCGTCTTGGGCGGCCTGGGCCGGGGCAGACGGGGCTCCGGCTCCTCGTCCCGGGTGCCCGCGGGCAGCGGCGGCGAGAAGGGCTGGGGCTCGGGGCGCGCGGCGTGGGGCTCCCGGCTCCAGGTCTCCTGCACCGAATAGTCGAGGTCCTCGAGGGCCGCGCCCGGGGCCCCGGCCAGGGTCAGGGTCACGGCCAGCGCCAGGAGCGCGAGGCCCGGCGCCAGCGCAGCGGCGCCCCGGCGGGCCATGACCGCTCCGCACCGCGCCCCGGGCAGGGGCAGGGTCGCGGGCAGCGGTGGGCGGGCGCGGGCGACGGCGCGGGGCGCGGGGCGCGGGGCGCGGGGCGCGGACGGCCGGCGGCGCCTGTGACCGGCCCGCGGGGCTGGGCCGGGCCGGGCCGGGCCGGGCGGGGCCGGGCGGGGCCGGGCAGGGGCGGGCCGAGACGCGGGGCGGGCGCGGGGAGAGCCGGCCCCGCCCTGCCTTTCCCCCTCCCCCCCTCCCCTTCCCCCTCCCCCGCCGACCCGCCGCGGCCGGCCCTGGGAGATTGGGTGCCCCGTGCCCCGGAGCGCCGTCAGCCGCCTCCAACTCCCCGGACCTGGGCCAGTGCGCTGCCCTGCTGCACGCCGCTTCCCCAGAAACTCAAAGGAGTTTAAATCCTGCCGAAGGAAACTTCCAGGCCACTTGTCCCTTCCCTTGGTTTTACTTGCGGAGAAATGCGAGCCAAGATGGGAAAAGGTTTGCCCAGGGTCCTACGGCACATTCGGAGCCGCAGCCTCTCCTCCACCCTCTGCACCCTGCCTTGTGCCCTGGCTCACGCCTGATGTGCTGCGGCGCTGGCGGACAGCAGTGTTTTACTCAGTGTCACCGTGATCCCGTCCCAGGGGCTGTGGATGAGGAATTCCTGAGCCCCCAGTTCCCCGGGGGCCAGAGAAGAAAACTCTCAGTGGGGGCAGGTCCTCGTGCCCTTGGAGGACCCCTGCTCCCATCTGAAACAGGATTCTGGCTTTCAGGCAGTAGAAGAGAAAGTGAATTTGTCCCTGGAGGCAAGGGGGGGGGGGCGTTCCCCAAAGGGTCCTCCAGTGTGAGCCCCTTACCGCACCTCGGGTACCTCCCTTGGGAAGTACCTTCCACCCTTGACTAGCCCAAGGACTTACACCTGTGGTTTCTGCTCTCCGGGCAGGAGAACCAGGACCACAGTGGTTTCTTATGGCTCCTGTAACAATGACCGCAAATTTAGCTGCTTAAAGCGACACCCAGTTATTTAGTTCAGCAGGTTAGAGTCTGGCTCGGGTCTCACCAGGTTAGAATTAAGGTGTCGGCACAGCTGCATTCCTTATTGGAGGGGCTGGGTGGGGAGCGAGAATTCACTGCCAAGCTCATTCAGGTTGTTGGCTGAAATTCCCTTGCTTGCAATTGTAGGACTGAGGTCCCCACTTCCTTCTTTCTCTTCCTTTCCATGAGCTCCTAGAAGCTTCTCTCCAGTCCTTACACGTGGGCCCTCCAGATCAGTGCCTGCAAGGCACTCTGAATCCCTCTCACAGCTTCAAATCTCCCTGGCTTCTTCTGCCACATCTCCCCTCTTTCCAGCCAGAGAAAGTTCTCTACTTTTAAAGCTTCTGGTGATGAGATTAGGTCCACCTGAAAATCCAGGCTACTCTTCCTGCAAAGTCCCTTTTGCCATGTGGCCTGACTTATTCACAGGTCCCTGGGGTTCTGGCATGGGCATCACCATGAGCCATTCTGCCTACCACAGGGACAGACTTGCCCTCGAACCCACGGTAGGCTGTCACCCTCCTAGCCAGCTCCTTTGGGCCTAGGATCCCAGGATACCAATGAATTGGAATCTGAGCACCAAGGTAAGGACACTTCCCTGGGCCCCTCATTTCCCCAGGAGGGCAGGACTCGCTTCTGAGCTCACACAGTGGCAGGGCTTGGGCCAGGGCAGTTGCGAGTCTCTTCCTCCAGTCTCCCCACTTGCCACCTCATTTTCACTTGCTGTCCCCACACAGGCCATCTTAAGCAGGCCATCCTTTGGGGCAGAATGGCTAAGGTGGGAGAAGACTGCAGCTGAGGCAGGGCCCTGTCCCTAAGGAGCAGGAGGTGGTGGGCTTGCTTGTTCACCGCTGACTGTCTGGAACCCAGAGCCAGCAGAGGTCTTCCGAGTGAGAGGGAAGGAGAGCCACCTCCCCTCCCAAACCTCCCCGTGGCACACAGCCCCGTCTGGACCCTGTCCATGCTAATCCCCAGGGATCACTCACTCAGGGCTGCCTTTCCTGAAGCAGCACTCCAGAGAGCAAGTCACACTGACATGGAGTGCAAAGCAGAAAGGGCTCCAGCAACAAGCAGCACTCTCAGGGGGTCCAGCTGAGTTGTGCAAAACACAACCAACCACACTTCTGGCCAGAAATTTCTGCTGTGACTCCATCAGAGCCTCCAGAGCTGCTGGTGCCAAGGCCCCACCCCAGACCTACAGAATCTCCTAAGAGTTGGAGATCAAGCACTTGCGCATCTATGAAGCTCCTCAAGCAATGATGATACAACTAAAATGTGAAACTCTTATTTTACCGAGGATGAGACTGAGGCTCCAACTCACCAAAGGACAAAGAAAACTAGGTACAGTCAGGACTCAACCCTGTTCGTCTGCCTTTATGCAACAGTGAAAGTCAAGAAGCAGGAGTCTCAGTGGCCCCATACCGACAAGTTCTGAGAACAGTTTGCTTCTTTCCCCGCACCTCACAGGTAAATAAGGTAACACACACGTACTCCTCCAGGTCTGGTGAGCGTGCAGAGTGTCCCACCCTCACGTGACTCTCAGCACAGCCCTGGAATCAGAAAGTGAGGCCCACTGAGGACCGTTCTCCCTATGACTGCCTGCTTATTTGTTTTCCCTGGAGAGAAGCATAATTAAAGCAAGCAGAACAAATAGAACGAGGAATTGATTGCACCAGTGCCAATGCTTCCGACAAGCAGCAGCCTGGTCCTGGAGCTCCCTTTGTCTGCCTGGATCTCCTACACTCCAGGGCTGCTTGCCTGGAAATCTGTGAGGCAGAGGCAGAGTTATGCAGTGGGGGAAAATGGGGTGGCAAAGCTGACCTCACTGCCCTGATCTTTTGTTCTCCATGACTCATCCTGCCTCCTCCCCACTGATCATCTGCCAGGGAGTCGTCCCCTTGTCCTTCATTTTGCCAGGTAAAGAATTTCCATATCATCTTTGACCCTTAACCTTCTGCTCTATCTAATGCTACAGGAAGTCCTGTTGCTTCTTATGTCACATATTCTCTCCATCTGTTCCCACTGTCAATAGGCTAGTCCATCCTTCAGCATCCCAAGCCAGCTACTCCAACACCTGCTCAGCAGGTCTCTCTACTTTGGGCCTCTCTAACTTGCAGGCCACCAGCTATTCTTTCTGAGACCCCATATACAGTGTTCACCCCCCTCCTGAAGAATCCCAAATGCTTGCCTGTCCCAAGTACATCCAGCCCTTCTTCATTGAATTCAAGGCTCACCTGCTCATCACTGGACCCAAACAACAAGGCACCCATGTCATTGCCTTATGCCCAGCATTTGCACATTCTTTATACATGAATAATCTATTAATTTTATATCCACCATGGAAACCAGCAGAGAACAAGAAAGATAGAAAATTCCCAATAAATCTTGCCATGTGACTATTCTTGGCTAAGGCTCTCTCATGGCATCCACCAAAGAGTGCTTCTTTCTGAGAACTATTTATTCTCAACTCCCTAATTTGTTGATCTAACTTAAGTCTGGGACCCTAAAGAAGGGCTGTTAGCACCTCCCGATAGGGTAAGTGGGGTGAGAAAAGTGTTAGTTGAGCTAACATTTCTTGGACATTAGCCATGCTGTAAAAGCAGACACTCCAGCTGGGGCAAATTGGGAGACCAGAATGGTTAATGAATTCTTCAAATGGTGTTCTTTAAAGTCAACCCTTTGCTTGCTTCCCTTGAAAATCTGTTAAGTGCATTTCTGTTAAGCAAGGTAAAGCGGTCCTTAAACCATTCCTTAGACTCAGGATTCTGTTAAAGCCAATTTCTGTTACACAACATAAATCTGTACTTGTCAAATAATCCTCAAATGCCTTCCACAGCTAATAATTTCTAAAATATTTATGAGCCTCATGGAGATTTATGTTAAGCCTCTCGACAAGGAACAATAGAGTATGCAGGACCAGAGAACATTCTGTTGAAACAAATGTTGTCAAGACATCAATACTTTTATAGCATTTTTCATAGCGGACTTTCACACCTGCTCATTTCCCTAATTATCCCTGAGACTTCTACACTTTCAGAGAGAACTAAAATGGAATTTTTTTGAAAGATTGGTAATTTGAAAAATTAGCTGCTATATAAAGAAAAATACATGCTCAGGCACAGCCATTGCTAAAAATACAGTCTCGAGATGGATGCTCGGGGAGAGCGATACTAAGTTGTTATGGCAACTATGATTATAATTATGAAGCTAGAGGGTTTCCCCCTGTTCGTTACTATGCTGAGATGTGGTGGTTTAAATGGCAGTGTCCTTTTTAATGTCCTTAATCTCATTACTAAACAATTATCCATTTTCACGTTTCATTTTCAACATGTTTGTTCTTACTCGCATTCTCTGTAGATTGGACGTTTTTTGATAAGCCTTATTCTTAGCTCACGGCTCCAACTTGCAACTCAGTTCCTCTCCTCACTATTGCCTTACTCTGTAATTTCATTTTCAGTTTGACCTTTGAAGAAATTTGCTTTGGCTTGAGATGCTCCATTTGTAGATAATAAGATGCTTTTGTGAAAACTGTTAAGAAACCAAGTTAACGAAGACTTGAGGAAGCTTTGGGGGAACAGAATGGCCAAAGCCTGCTGATATTCCTTGAAGACTCGGCAATGCTGGGTGTTCTATGCACAAGCTAATGTGCAGATATCTCATTTAATCTTTGTGTCAGTTTTTCTCTGTTTGCATGCTCTCTGGTATCCACTCCCCCCTGCCCTGCTCCATGTCCTGGAAGCTATTCCCTGTGGATGGAGCATCCTTGTGCTCTAATTTCTCACTGGGATTGGTCAATAAGAGGCAAAAGACAGGAGTATGGGGAGGAGAAAGATCTGAGTATTTCTTCCTCTGCTCCCCAACCTCTCCTCATCACCCCTTTTGCCCCAGGGGTCCTGCTGGTGGCTGCACCCCTGTGCTGCCCTGCAGCCCTCCTCCTCAGCTCTAGCTCTGCAGGCCTAAGTGTAATGACTTCCTGTTGTTGTCTGTCCCTGGAGCCTCAGCATCCCATGTTTGTTCCTTCACCCTGTCCACACTTACACCCTTTAATTAATCCTTTTCAGTGAGCCTGTGTGTGCCTTCAGTTTCCTGCAGAGTCCTGACTGATCAAATTCTCTTACCACCTTGTGAGGGAAGAATAATTCTCCCTCATCTTAGAGCTGAGAAAATGAGGTGTTGTCAAGCCACCTGCTGAAGGTCATCGAATAACAAGTGATTGACTCGGGAATTGAAGGTCCGACTGTCTGACTCCAAACCTGCTGCGTCATCAATCACGTTACACCTCTGGCCAAAGGGAGTTCTGACCCATCACACTAACCCACGGATGCTCTCGGTAGAAGGCCAGAGCAAGGGTGTAGCTTGGGCCTCCAGTGACAATCACAAGGAATGGTGGCAGAGCATTTAGCCCCCATCAAATCTCTAACCCTCCTTACAACAAGATGGTTGTCCCTAAGTCCCTCAAATGTAGAAATTCTGGAGCTTTCCCTGTGGTCACCTGGTGCATGAAGCCTAAAAGAGAAGTAGTAGTAATCTCCAAGGAGTCACTGTTTGCATGAAGAGTAACTCAGTGTAAGAAGCCAAGTAGCAAAGCCCAGGAAGATGCTTGCCCCAAGCCCCAAGCCCCAAGCCCACCATTTTCTCCCCATACACTGAGTTGCCATGCTCTGGTCCAGAATCACAAGAAAGGGTTTGGAAGACCTGGAGCCCAGCACACCCCTTCCCCTGTCGTCTGTCAGGGCACGGGGCTGTTTGCAACAGCAATGTCAAGTGCAGTTGGTTCACACACTTGATGAGGTCCCAAGGCTGGAAAGGCCCACCCATATCTATAATCAATTTTCAAACAACTCAGTCCAAAACCCAGGGTCCCACTGCAGTTTCTGTAGTAGGACAGCCCTACTGTCTCCACACATCATTGAAGACAATGAGCTTGATGGGAAAGGAACTAAAAATATAATGAGAAAGCATTATGAATCTGACAAATTTGAAAATCTAATAAATTCCTAAAAAAGTATAAAATGCCAAAGTCAGCATAAGAATAGAGAACTAATAATATTAGAGAAATTAAAATGGAATTTAAATTTTTAATTTTAAAAAGTTAAATTTTAAATTTAAAAATTAAACAGTTATTCTTTAAAACAAGCAAACAAAACTTCCACATGGTTTTAAAGATGAATTTACCAAACTTTTAAAGAAGCTGAAATTCCCATCTTTTAAATTTTTTCTATTTTTAAAAAATAGGAAAAGAGAGTGAAAGCTGCTTAGATCATTTTATGAAGCTGATGTAATTTTGATTTTAAAACCAGATAATGACAATATTTTAAATTGCTTATTATAGGCTTAATTCCCTATGAATATAAATGCAAAAAATTTCTAAGTCAAATATTAGCTAAATGAATCCAACTGCTTAGTTTTTAAAATTCAATATCATCAAGTAAGCCTTATTCTAGGAAGACAAGGATGGTTCAACAGCAGAAAATCTATGTAACTCATCACATCAGTAGACCAAAAGACAAAAATTGTATGATTATATGAGTGCACAAAAACATTTCAGAAATGTTAACACCTCTTTGAGAAAGAAACTCTTAGCAAACTAGAAATAAAAGGGAACTTTCTTAATTTGATAAAGGTTTTGTACCAAAAAGCTATAACAAATGATATAATTAATAGAGTAAATTTAGATTCATTTCCTTTAATGTTGGATTCAAGGCCAGGATTTCCATCATCCCCATAATTATTTATCATGGTCCTGAAGTTGTGACAATGCTGTAGGGAAAGGAAAGTACAGGAGAGGTATAAATTTAGGAAGGAAAATGGTTTTACCTTTATTATCACAGATAAGTCCAAAAGAATTGTTAAACAAAATATAACAGTTTTGCGAGACAGCTCGATGAAAGTTAAAAAATAAAATCAATAGCATTTCTCTATACCAATAGTAGCAAACCAGAAAATATAATAAATATAAGATACATTTCATCATAGTAGCTCAACTATAAATTATTTTAGAATAAATCTCACCAAGAACACAGAAGACCTCTAAGAAAGCAATTTTAAAACTATAACAAAGAACACAGAAGATGTCCTGAGCAAATGGCAAGATATACCATGTCTTGTATGGGACAACTTAGTGTCATCAAATGTCAATTATTCCTCCATAAATTAATCTATAAATCCAAAGATAAAAATTCTAGTTAGATTTTTTAGGAATTCAATAAACTTGATGTGAAATATATGAATGAAGGGGAAATGTCCTCACATCACAAAAATGTCCTCACCTCACAAAAATAAGACACATTATGAAGCAATAGTAAAAAAGAAAAGAAATCTTAGTATTGGCACAAAGATAGACATACCACACATTAATGTGACAAAAGCAGGAGCTTAGGTATGGACTTACATGTAGTATACTGAAAACACACAATACAGGAATATTTGGAATCAAGGTAGATTCTTTACTAATTGCCTTGGGAAAACTGGGTCTCCAAATGGAAGAAAATTAAACTGTTCACTACCTAAGATCACACAAAAGGTGGACCACAAGTGGATTAAATAACTAAACTGAAAAGTAAAACAACAAAGAAAACATGGAAATATATTGCTGTGACCTAGAGATGGAGCAAAACTTCTTAAGCAAACCTCAAAAGCACAAACTATAAGACAAAATAATAATAGCAATAATAATTATTATTATTGATGAATTGGTTTGCATTAAGATATGGGATTTATGTCCTTCAAAGGATGCCCTCAGCAAAATTAATACACATAACATATTCGGAGATGTTATCTGCAAAGTTAAAACTAAACAAGAAATTAATGTCTATAATGTATAAGGAGGAAAAGAGGTATTCCAATGGAAAAAGGGGCAAAAATCTCAAAATTAGTAATTGGAGAAATGCACATTTAAATGATGCGGTATCATCTGACAACTGTTAGCCTGACCAAAGTTAGAAAGCGGATAGCACCTAGCATGGGTGGCAATGTGGGGTTATAGGAGCACACAGGCCTACTGGGGT
>PVIY010029249.1:16896-32315 GCA_004026745.1 Myrmecophaga tridactyla
GGGGGGTGCATTCAGGTGCCACCAGCCTGGGAAAGCAGACTCCTGCAGCCTGATGAATTCCAAGCGGGCACATGCTAGTTATGTGTGTGAGAGAAAGCATTAAAGATTATGAACCCAATGAAAGAGAAAACTTTAGCTGAGAAACTCTTTTTTCTATTAGTAGGCTTATACCCAGTAGAGAATAACACATCAACATTTCCCCCACCTTCCCCCAGGATGCAAGTCACTAAAGCCATCTCTATAATATTGCCAAAAGTGTTTGAAAACTGAAGATTTGGTCAATCAACTTAACTGATTTTTAACTTTCCACTGAATTAAATAAACCAATCAGTTTTTATGGCACTAATTTCTCTACTTTGCCCAAATTATATATTTAGTAAAGCGGATTAGCCTTTTATTCTTTTATAACTTTATGATTATTTTTATGAAATAACAGACATAAGGATGAAGCAGATGCAATATATTAAAATCATTTATAAAATGTCCTTTTGCCATCCATGTTCCGTGATCTATAAACACCTCTAGACAGTAAGAAAAATAGATCCCTAGTTTTCAAGCTACAATTACCTGATTAAAATCATAACACTGAGCATTTATCAAAAGCGGATTGCACAGTAGTTTCTTAAATTCAATTTAATCACATCTGCCCTTAGAGGCACAATCAGGAAACACAAATCTTATCACCTTGACAGCTGAGTTTTACAAAGACTGCTTCCGAGTTGTAAATACATGCCGAAACAGACACACACTTTAGAGAGCGATGTGGGTTGAATTGTGCACCCCAGTGTGGACAAGTTCTTGATCAGCATTCTGGTGGGTGTAGATCCATTGTAAATAAGGTATCCCCAATATGTTACTTCAGTTAAGGTGTGGCCGGACTGAGTGAAGTTGGGTTTTAATCCAGATTGCTGGAGTCCTTTAGAAGCAACGTGAAAATCAGACGGAGGGAGAAGCCACTGGGAGCAGCCAGAAGCCGGAAGTCAATGGAACCCAGAAGAGAAAGGAGAAGACATGACCATGTGCACTGCCATGTGACGGAAAAGCCAAGGACCCCCAAAGATTGCCAGCCAGCAAATGCCAACCTCCTGAGGAAGTAAGCCTTCCAGCTTCTGAAACCATGAGCCAATAAATTCCTGTTGTTAAACCTACCCATTGTATGGGATTTGTTTTAGCAGATGGGAAACCAAAACAGAGAGGCTGAGGCTTAAAAACACTAGGTACTTGCAAGAGCAGCAAGGTATTGTTTTCCTTCCAACTGAGCACATTCCCCTCTGTGTATAAATGAAGGCGAATTATCACATCAGGATATGAAGTTTGTAGCTAAGAATCCATTTCTAAATCTAAGGTAACTTTCTAGGTTGAAAATCTGATGCTTTGGGTATCAGACCAAAATTGAAAAACACTATAACAACCTGGATAAAATTTGTAAACCTTTTTTAAAATCCAAGCTTCTAAACTCCAGTGGGTAAAATAGAACACATTTTTGCCATTATCGTTTCCATTCTCCATTCTGAGGGTGGTGTTGAGGGGTATTCAATGTTGAATTGTTTAAATTTTATATTTTAGCATACAAAGAGCCTCCAAATGGAGTTACCTAATCAGGAGTGGCCAAGGTGGGTGTGCTGGTTTGAAACTGTTGTGTATCCCAGAAAAGCCAAATTCTTTAATCCTAATTCAATATTGTTGGGTGGGATCTTTTTGATTAAATTGTGTCTATGGAGATGTGACCCACCCAATTGTAGGGGGCACCTTTTGATTAGGTGGTTTCCATAGAGATGTGTCTCCACCCATTCAAGGCAGTGTCGCTTGCTGGAGTCCTTTAAGAGGGAACCATCTGAAGAGAGCAGACAAAGCCTACAGAACCACTCAGCCATGTGCCTTCCCAGCTGGCAGGTGTTCTGGACACATTGGCCTTCCCTTGGAGTTAAGGTATCTTTCTCTGGATACCTTAGTGTGGACGTTTCTATGACTTTAGAACTGTAATGAATGAACATGAATTCATTCATTAGTAAATTCCCTTTGTAAAAGCCATTCCATTTCTGGTATATTGCATTCTGGTCGCTTCGGCAAACCAATCAGCAGGGATGGGCAGCCCTGTGCCAGGCAGGGTACCTGGTGAAACCAGACAAATGTGGGCCCCACAGCTTCTCATTGCTGTTCCTGCCCCTCATTTGCTATGCACCTTGAGCCAGAACTCCTCTACGTTGGCCTTAGTTTGCTCATCTGTAAAGTGGGGGAATCCTGCCCTGAGCTAATAGAGTATGTGTCAAGAATTTAATAAAATAGCATACTTAACCGCTTAGTTTGCTTCTCAGTGGTTCAGGTGAGCTGGGGTGGCTGTGAGGCATTGTTGTCATCATCATCTTGTCCTCTGGGTGTGAGGCTCATGCCCATTCCTGCCTGATGGGGAAAGGCTACCTCTACACCATGGCTTTTTCCTCATTCCTTGTCACCCCTCTTCCCATCTCAGTTTGCCAGGGATGCTATGACAGATACCACAGACTGGTTGGCTTAAACGACAGGAATTTATTGTTTCCCTGTTTTGGAGGCTGGAAGTCCAAACACAAGGTATCACGAGGCCAAGCTTTCTCTCTGAATACAAGCGCTCTGGCCGTGGTTTGCCAGAAGTCTTTGGTGGTCCTTGGCTTGTAAACATACCTCTGCCTCGATCACATGGTGATCCATGTCCCCTCTGGCTTCCATTTCTGGCTTCCACTTCCATGGCCAATTTCCTTTGCTTGTAAGGACCTGAGCCATTTTGGGTTAAGGCCCACCTCATTCAGTTTGGCCGCAACTTACTTACATCTCCCAAGGTCCCATTTATAAATGGGTTCACACCCACAGGACCGGGGATTGGGACTTGCTAATGTCTTTCGTGGGGTATGTGATTCAATCCCCAGCACACATGCTCCCAGCACCCCGGGCCTTTGGGCCCCTCCTTTCCTGGCACACTCCTGCTCACACATCAAGGTCTGCCTGGCACACCTACTCTCCTGCTGCGGATCAGCCCTCCTCTCTCCCTACCCCCTGGGCTTCCACGCCTGCCTGTGCAGGGTTCTCTCGGCCCCCAGATGCCACAGGTAGGCATTGGAATGACGCCCCACTTCCCAGTGAACAACCCGAGGAGGGATGGTCAGGACACAATTGCATGCAGAACGTGCTTGGTGGTCCAGCCGGTCGGCGACCTGGAAAGGAAGGACTCATGTTTAGATTCCTCCCTGTGCTGGGCACATAGTAGGCAATCAATAAAGAGTCATGGGCTGAAATTGACATTGCAGGAACTGCATTTCCCCCAAGTGCACCTGTCATCTCAGCACTTGCCCACCTGGCGCCCAGTCCCACGTCCCTCCACCAAGTTCCCTGAAGCCCTCGCAGGGATGGGCCATGCACGATGGAGGAAGAGGACCCCACTATTTCCAGCAACCAGGCCACGGTGCCTCCTGGCCTCCCAGCGATGAACCTCGAGGTGGGCAGCTTCGCCACACACTGAGAGATTTACAGTTGCACAGTCACTTTACATTTTACAATGGGTCTTGGGAGGAAACGCTGGAGCCAAACCAATTAATTTTTTAAGCATCCAGGAGCTCCAAATTAAGCAAGGCTTGCCAGACATAGCAATAGCCTGACAAAAATAGGAGATTTGCTGGGGAAAGCTCTCCATCCCTGGCATGCTTGGTGGGCCTGGGCCCGCGTCTCTCCCGTCAGGTCCTGCGTGTTCCAGGCTTCTTGAGTTTCCCCACCTCAGCTAGTGCTAAGCGAACTCAGCTCTGAGCTCTTCTCTGTAGGAAAAAATAGTGAGGCTTATGAAGTGAAATTGAAATAACAGAATAACAATTAAAATCAATGCACACAATTTTCTTTTTCAAATGAAACCTTCCTGGTTATTAGCTACATAGATAAAAATTTCTCTTATCCTTCAGGTCTCAGTTTAAATGTGACCCTCTCAGAGAGCCCTTTCCAGAAAATTCTCTCTCAAATAGGACTTACTCTTCTGCCCTCATTTCCTGGCTCTGCATCCTACCTTTTCCCTTCCCAATGCCCACCACACTTCCGAATGCTTTTCTGATCGCTCTGATATGAGTCAGCCCAGGCAGGTGGCTAAGAGAGTGGGCCCCGGGGGCGGTCAGCCTGGACTTAGATTCCGGTGGATTGGGATCTGCTGCGTCCTCAGGCAGGCTGCCTCACCCCCCAGGCCTCTGTGCCCACGTCTGGGACAGGGACTGACAGCTGTCATCACCTCGCAGACCTGTAGGGAGTCAGTGAGTTGACACACGTGAGTGCTCCCAGCAGGGCCTGCGGGAAGGCTCCAGCATGACTGCTGTCTCACGCCCTGGAAGCCTGGGGCCAGCGCACCCTGAAGCCTGGCCTCAGCCTCTTCCACACCCTGCTCTTACCCTGTACTTCTGAACACAGGGGCTTTTCTTTTATTCAAGCCCCCACCCCCCCATCTCAGGCACACTTCCTCTCCCGCACTCACTCGTCAGCCCCCTCCCTTCCTGACAGGCCTCTTCCAGCGCTGCTCACCCGAGCCCACTGCCCCATCCCCCACGTGGTGGGCGTGGGGCCCCCGAGGGCTGAGTCCCAGTGTCCTGGGACCACATACAGGCCCGCACAGAGGGCAGGTGTGCAGGGAAGCAATACGGAGGCGGGGCAGCGGGCATCCATTTGCCCTGTGTGCCCAGCTCCCTGCCAAGAGGCCTCCCCAGCGGACAATGTGGTGAGAGAGTGACCACCAACACAGCATGCCTGTCCTGTGTCCAGCACTCAAGGCCTCTGGGGGAGCAGCCTGACAGCGTGTCCTTCCCTGTTGGAGGATGTGCCATTGATGGGGAGCCTCGGGCCCAGAGAGGGAGGCACAGCCAGACAGCACTGGGCGGGGGGGTCTGGGCCTCAGATGCCCCAGCTGCCAAGTTGGGGTTTGGACCAGAGGTCTTGAGGGCCCCTCCTCCTTCTGCATGCCCCGACTTTCCAGAGCAGAGGTGGCTGGTGACTGAACAATGTCCCAGAGCTGACTACGTCACCTCAACCCAACACAGTGAAGACCTGGCCTCCCTGCTGGACACCCAGGCCAGACCAGCCTCACGCCTGCCTTTCCCCATGTTCCTGGCATCTCCCGCTTCCCTTCTCACAACCACTGCACGCCCCTCAATATCTCTGAACGCCAAAGCAGGGTCACCCAAAAAGCACAATTGCGGTGATTTCTCCCACTTTACCCAATCTAGCCTCCATCCTACCCCTCCTCTGTCCCTCAGTGGACAGGCTGGAACCCCTCGGCACCACCCCACATCTGCAGAACGACTCCCAGCCTGGAGGCAGACTCTGCAGCAATGCCTGAGCTGCCTGCAGACTCTCTCTCTCTCCAGCAATTCATTCCACCCGGGGGTGTCCAAACACAAAAGTGAGGCCATGCGCTCCACTCAGCTCCCTCTGCTCCTTCACTCACCCGCATCCTACTGCCAGGAACCACCCCTGCTCTCGCCTCCCGAATCCTCCTACCTGCAGGAGGCTGCCTGCATCCAGCTCCTTGTCTGCCACCTCCATTCCCGAGGGGTGTTCCTCAGAAGCAGGGGAGAGGGGACCTGGGCTTCCCATGCCATTGAAACTCCCTGAACCTCTGCTTCCTCATCTCTAAGATCTTGTGGGGTGAATCATGATCCCCAAAAATATATGTTGGCATTCTTCTCCCCAGGACCACAGAATGTGAGTTTACTTGGAAATAAGGTCATGACAGATGGGATGAGGCAAGTTAAAACAAGGTCATACTGGAGAGAAGTGGACCTCTAAAATCCAATAAGACTGATGTCCTCCTGAGAAGGGAATAAGAGAGACAGAACAGAGGGGAGAAGGCCACGTGAAGATGGAAGCAGAGATGGAGTTATGCCACGAGCCAAGGATTGCCAACAAACACGGGAAGCCAGATGGGCAGGCACAGATTGGCCCCTGGGTTTAGAGGAGCACGTGCTGGCCAACGCCTTGATTTTAGACCTCAAGCCTCCAGAGCTACAAGACAACAAATGTTGTTTTAAGCCCCATGGTTTGTAGTACTTTGTTACGGTGGTCCCGGCAGGCTAAGAAAGGACTAATGGAATAAAGAGGCCTTGCAAACTGGAAGACACAGTGCACAGGCCCGGCAGAGCAGCCTCGGCCCGCCCGCAGCAGCCTCCCCACCGTGGCAGCTCTGCCTGCCCTCCTCCAGACAGCTCAGGACCTTGAGAGGTCTGCCAGGGGCTCCCCAAACAACCCGGCCATAAATCATGTCAGCCCCCTCAGCTGCCCCGGAGCCTCTGGGTACGTGTGAAGGAGGTCGGAATCAAGTTTAAATTAAATCCAGAGGCTATGCTTCATAAAAATCAAACTGCAAATTCCCCGCCGTGGAATGCCAAAGCAAACTAACGAACTAAGTAAACACTACGCTTTGGCCCGTTGTGCCCTCTCAAACCTGGCCCCCCAGGTCCCTTCGGAAGATAAGAAATCTATTCGGGAAATCTCTGGCTTCCATTGGCTCAGGATTCAGGCCATTCCCAGGCATTTTGTAGGGGAGAGCGATGCTGGGTCCCACTCCACAAGGAAAGCCAGCAGGGAGGAAGAGCCCCTGCTCGCCACGTGGCTGCCTCCACCCAGCAGCCTGCCCCTGGGGTTCTTCTCCCCGCGCAATTCCCAAGTGCCCAGCAGCTGCCTGGCGGATGCCTGCTCCCCATCTGGCGCTCATCTCCAGGAACTGAGGAGCCTCTGACCCTACGAGTTCGGCACAATGAACTTCACGCTGAGAACTGTCTGTGCGAAGCCCGTGGCAAGGGGGGATTTGGTGTGTGTGTCCTAGATGGTCGCGTTCCCCGGCGGGCTCCCGTCCAAACGGGAAGTGCTCCCGAGAGGTGGTCGTGGCCTCACGGCCGGGTACCTGCGCCCGCCGCCAGGATGATTTGCTAATGTAATTAGCAAGCGGGCTGAAAGTGGAGGAGGCAGTTCAAATCACCAAGACTATTTTTAGAGCCCTCCTAATGGAAAACTCTTTTCCTTTCAAACCACACAGCTTTCTGTACTTAGAAGAGAGACTATTATTCAAGTCAGATTTTACTTATTCTCAAGTTTCTGTGCCATACAACGATGTTATCATGAAAATGGCATTTCTTCCAAGCGGACAATGGCCCGGGCAGACGGTGTCGCCAGAGTGGCTCGGGGCAGGAGTGAGCAGAACACCAGAAAAGGTGGTCTCGAATTTTGCTAAGTTTGGTGGGAATTTACAGAAGAGTTTAAAAGACAACAGGGGTGACATACTAAGGATTGTATTTGGGTAGAGAAGGGCTTTGGGTAACAGCAAGGATGTGGGGAGATGGGTCTGGAGGTCTCATGGTGGTGGTTTGAGCAGGGGCGGGAGCTGCGGGAAGGGAAAGAAGGATGGATCCAAGCCAGCCTTTGAGGGTAGAATCCAGAGGGCTTGCTGGAGGTGGGGAAAGAGGGAGGGTGAAGGATGCTCTTGGGTTGGGGGCTTGAGCAGCAGAACTTTTGATGCAGAAGGTCTAGGAAGGGAGAGGTTTAAATGCCAGCATTAGCAGCTTAAGCAGCGGGTCTTACAAGAGAGACCCGAAGGCCAAGTGCAGAAGCAACCTGGCTTGTGGATGAGCCAGGTCACCTGCTAATTTCTTCATGCAGTCACTAAAATGTTAGCTGAACACCTACCAGGGCCAGTCCCTGGGCAGCCCAGTGGGAAGACAGAGATACAAATGGGGCCACATCCCAGGAGGTCGTGGCCATGCCAGGATGGAGAGTGGGAGTGAGGAGAGGGGCCCCCTGGCTCCCCTAGCTGGGCCACCAGGGACAGCTGCACAGGGACCAGACAAAACAGTAAACACAAAACCCATCAAAGTTCACATTTAACTCTCACTAAGATTAAATGAGCATTTGCATGAACCTAACATACCGACTTGACCTTTTAAGAGGCAATTCTGTCATTTCAAGGCTGTGGTTTCACTCACTCTGCTGGGCTCAGGGTACATCCTGCCTGCTCAGCTCAGGCAGTGTGATTCCTACATGACCCCATGTAGATCTGTGCTCTGCAGCCTTCACTGAGGACTTGGTCTCCTCCACGCTGAGGTTCTACTACCAGGGAAAGCTTCCACCAAGCATCCTGTTAGCCCACATCTGACCTGTCCACAGAGGTTTCTGGGTCCAGAGGCGTGACTTGCCCTTGGCAAGGTCCTTTCACCTCCCAAATTCCATGTCTCTATAAATTCAGAGTGCAGTCCACTCTAGGCTTAAGATTTATTTTTAAGAGCATCTTTTGCCAAAAGTACCAAATCTCTGTTAAACAAAGTAATTAACTGGTGCAATGCCCAGAAAGGGAGAGCAGCTATATAATTTATGATCCACATGGTTCACATGACAAATTGAAGCTTGCATACCTGCCATCATTTGCCTCCAAATGCCTCTGTCCAGGCTGTTATATATCCAACAGGGCTTAATTGCTGGGCTGTTCAAAGCCTCCGGAATATCTCTCTTCCCACTGAACAGCTTTAAATCTTTGTCGACACATCCCTAAACGCAGAGGTTGACAGTAAGCCCTCAGTGTCTAAAGTATGACTCAACTGGAAAGCTAGTAAAAGCTCCCTAAGGAACATCTTTCAACAAGTCATTCTGACTTCATTTAAAATAATCCAAAGAAGGCGAGGCATGAGCAAATAACTGTAACCATGCTTCTCTCCTCTGGCAGGTTTTTTGAAAGCAAAGAACATGGGAGCTGGTTTGGGGGCTCCCAGTTGTTCCCCGAAGGTTCGGGGCAGGCGGTCATCCCGAGGGTCACTCGCGGGGCCCAGGGGAGGTCCTGACCACGATCTCACCCACACCAAGAAGCATACCCCACATGGCACAACGTGGTGAACCTAATAAACAATTGGTTAAAATGGGGAATGTTAAGCCGTATATATGTTGTCACAATAAAAATTACTTAAATATAAAAGAATGAAGGTGAACTAAAGATACTTTCAGAAAAAAATAAAAATCATCCCATCCCTCCCTGAAGATGACTTGGAGCTCTTCACGTGGAATGGACATGCCACCAGGAGAGGTGTCCCCCACTTCCCTATGTCAGGCCTGCTCGGGTAGGTCCCAGCCACCTCCTGCCCTGATGGGTTCAGTCCCAGCAGCTTCCAGCCCTAGGCCAGGGCAAGGAGTAGTCCCAGAGCTTCAGCCCCCATGGTCAGGGGGCCGCCGCAGGCCCACTGAGGAAGACCGGGGCTGGGAGTGCCTTGCTGAGCCTCCCACACGTGTCCTCACTGAACCCACCCCCTCTCCCTCCACCGTTCATTACGGCCCAGTCTGCACAAGTGGACTCAGCCCTCTGTTCCCTTGTCCTTGCCAGAGGAATGACTTTTTCTGGATCCCTCAGCCTTGGGTCTGGACCTGGCCTGGGACATCTGGCCGGGCTCTCAATCTTTCTCCCTCTGGAGGCTGGGAATCGACCCCTTGCATCCATGGCCTCGGGTGGGGACCTCCTCAAATGAACGGCTGAGACCATGGCCTCACAGCTGACACAACCCTCTGATATCATGTCAGCATTTATCAGGTCTGACATCCCTCTTCTATGCCATTCATTCTGGAGACTGGACCACTAACTGCCCCTCCCCTGCCACCGCAGGGGCCAGGCCGGCAGGAGGCGGCCCTCTCTCAGCCCCCGTCCACCAACCCCCCGCCTTCTCCACCTCCCGTAGCCAGCCCCACCCGGTTGCAGCAAGCTTCCCAATGGTGCCCACCCAGGGGCAAGCCCAGCTTGGCTCAGGATAGTCAATTCCTAAGTGCTGTGCAGATGAGCTCTACTGCAGCAGATAAAAGATGGTGCAGGTATAAACAGAGCTTCTCACCTGGCCACACCCCTGTCCCAACTCACCATCGGCCATATGTTTCCCAGGATACATCTAGACTGGTGACCGTTGCATCTGCTAATTGACTCTGCAAGCACTTACGAGAACTCATTAGGATCCAGGCCCTGTGCCAGGTGCTAGGTGCTCCTGGCCTCAGGACGCTCGTGACCCAGTGGACGACAGGTGCCTGCTGCCAAAGGGGCTGCAAGGACACTCACGGGCACAGCTGCACTCCTAGCTGGGCATTAAGGAAGCAGTGAGGCAACAATGACAAAGATGAGAAGGGTGGGATGGACGCTACTTACCCAGGCAGAGAGGCCCAGGGCACAGAGTTCCAAGGACCAAGAATGAGAGAAGGTCAGAACCTTTAGGGAACCCGTGACTCAGCTGGGCTGAACTCGAAGGCTGGCAAGAAACGAGGCTAAGGAGAAAGAAGGGAGCAAGTCAAGGAAGTCACAGAGACACTAGCCAGGTTCTGGGAAGGCAAAAGCATCCCCAGAGCTTCCATAGGCCTCTGACCAGGGCTGTGCCTCAGTGGACACCCACTGCGAGTGAGAAGCTCTGACAGCACCATATCCTGAATCCCCACAGCTCCCCTGGAGGGGGCAGTTTGGTGCCCATGGCACAGGGGAGGAGACTAAGTCTCATCACATTGGAGTTACCACCCCAAGTCAGATGAGGCAACAGAGGCTGGACTGTGGGCTCTGTTCCAAAGGCCCAGGCCACAGTCCTGCCTCTGCAGATGGGCCCTTGGAGGACATTCCCCAAGGGTCAAGGAGGGGATAGCCTGGTGGCCAGGGTATGTTCGCTTTCATCTCCCACACCTTCTCGGGCACCCACCCGGGGCTCTAGGGAGCAAGCGCTCAAGCACACCTACTCCGAAGCTGGCCAATATCCGTGTTTGGAGCTTCTGAAAGGCACTTAGCTAATTTCCAGCTGGACCCTCAAAAACAATCCACCTTTGCCATGTTGACTCCTAAAACCTATTAATTCATTAAAACAACAACAACACAATCTCAATGCAATCAACTATCCAGTTATTTTGTCTCTCTTGGAGCCAAACAACGCTTCAACTATTTTGTTGCTGTTTTCATTTGCCAACAAGCTATGTAGGCCATGGGTCATGAAGAAACTTCCAGCACTTGTCATTTGTCTCTATCTGTAGTCATATCCAAGGCTCTCTGCAACATTAGTTCACACTAAGTTCTTTGGCTGCCGGAAATGCTGGAAGAGTACATAGATGTGAGAGTAATGGAGATGGGTCCCCAGGCCCTACTCTACTCAGCTTTAGAGTCCTAAATCTGCCTAGTTGGCTTTTGGGCTCTCTGCCTTGATTTGATTAATGAGTACGGAGTTTGGCAGCAGCATTCTTGGAAGATTCTGGATTACTTGTGTGTGTACATAAAATAAAAAGCCCACTGAGCCTTTTTTATTTTATTTTATTAGCTGAGTATGACTGATAGCTATGTTTATTAAGATAGGAGCAATCAAACTCTGGCTGTTTTAAATTATACACAGATATGCCAAACAAGTGATGCTTTATCTGAACTTGGAGTCTCAGAATAAGCCAGGGAAAAAGAAATATCTTTGCTCTCCAAGTAGCTTTTGGTGAATGGCAAGACTAGAAAACATTTTTCCCCAGTCCTCATTCTTTTTCTAACAATTGTTTGGGTAACACTGGTTGGTGAAAGAGCCCTGGAATTATTGCATTTAGATGCGTTTATGTGCGTAGGTGGGCATGTATGTATGCATAAATGGATATATGTATGTATTCACCAACTTGTCCACCAAGGGGAAGTAAAAGTATCTATAACAGAGCTGTGCATAATAGAATAAAATCAGAGCAAGCAAGATAGAAAATGAAGGGTAAAAATAGAGGGGAAGAGGTAAAAGAGAAGAGAGAGTGGGTGTGCAGGCAGAAAGGAAGGAAAAGGGGAAAGAAGGAGGAAGAACGAGAAAAAGAGAAGAGAAAGTGGTGAACAAAAGCTTCTGTTTCCATGGTGACCAGCAGCTCCAGGTTCACAGAGATGAAGCTCCAGAACAATGCCGTGGACCAGAGGTAGTAGGCATCCTTTCAACGTGTTTGTCCAGCTCAGGACGTGACACCCTCCCACTCTCTGAGACCTGGAAGCTGCCTTCGGCCCATGCTCTACAAACTGCCCAACCCCGGGCCACACCTGCTGGCCCCGAGCTGATCCATGCCGTGCAGTCAGGCTGGGCCAAGAACACTCTGTCCCTGCGAATATGGAGTTCAACCTGAGGGGCAGGCAGCCCATGGCTGTTGGCAGTTTGACCTGTAACAAGAAAACCTGCAAGCTGGGAAGGGGCTCTCATCTGCCCTGTGAACTGAGAAGCAGGGAGAGTAAGTGTGGGCAAAGTGAGTGTCATAACAGCTCTTGCCAAGGCCATCAGCGAGCTCCATGCAGCCAAACGTGACGTTGCCCTTTTCTTAGTCAATCTCCCAGCAGCCGTGGGCCCTGTTGACAGTGGCCACATTCCCGAACACTCTCCTATCTTGGAGACTGGAATGCCACTCTTCCTTGGTTTCCTCCCACTTTCCTGACCAGACTCGCTCTACCTCCTTCTCCTTTCCCAAGACTACACCTTCATGTTCTTTAGCACTGGGTCTTGGTCTCTCTAATCTCTCTCTAGGAGATCCCTTCCATTCCCATGGCTTTAGGTACCAGACATGCCAGTATGTTCCCAGATAAACTTCAAGCCCGACAGCTCCCTGAGCTCCAGGTCTATATCCAGCAGCCTCCTTGACTTCTCTACCTAGATGTTCATCAACCTCCCAGACAAGCCCAAAGGTAAGTTCTTGTTTTTCTCCCACTAACTTGCCTTCCTTCTCTCAGTAAATGACACCATTCTATATCCAGTTACTTAAGCCAGAAACCTAGCCTTGCAGCTTTTAGTAAGTCCAAATTATTCCACGAATCCATTTTCTCCTCTTATCTCTAAAATGACTATCTCATCCAAGCTACCCTATCTCCAACCTGAACCTGCTCAATCATCTCCTAATCAGCCCCCCATTCTCACTCTGCTCCCCTGCAGTTCATCAGTGTACAACAAGAATTAGATCATGTCACATCCCTACTTTGAACCCTTTAACGTCCATCACACTAAGAATAAAATGTGAACTCCTTACCAAGGTACTTGAGATTGGACTTGCTCTTGTCCTGCCCCACCTCCAACAGCTTTTATGCCCCCTTTCCAACTAATTTATTTTGTTTTCTCAAATATGCCCAGACTTGCTGGCCTCAGGGCCTTTGCACATACCACTGTTGCCTGAATGCCCTTTGCCTTGTCCTTCATATACTTCATTCTCCCACATTCATCTCACTCTATACCATCCTGCCCTGAAGGAGACCTCCTCCACCTCTCTAAGCAAAACAGGCCCCATTGCAGGTACCTGCTTATTTCCAAATGGTAATTATTTGCTGTTTGTTGATAGCTTTATTGTAGACTTCCCTCACTGCTCTGTGGCTTCCTAAGGTCAAGAACTGTGTCGGATCTACCCATACTACATCCCCAGAGTCCTGCCAGAACAGGCGTTCAATAAGCATTATTTTGGAAGCTAAGCAGAGAGGGCTGAGAAACTATCCTACAGACTTTCCATTTCTAGTTCTGGTTACTCAGGAAGCCTGCATGCACTCCCAGCCCTGGGGCTCCAATACCCATTCCTTGAATTTTCCAGGAAAGCTCCCTCTTGGGTTTGAGCAGGTTTTGGCTCCTGAAAGCAGGAACCTCTTCAACACCTGGACTGCAGTCCCTCTAACACCTGGACCAAGGACATCTTCATCCCCTCCAGGGCCAAGTCTGGAAGCTGGCCTTAGCAGGTGGACTCCAAGGCATTTGCACAAGACTTGTTCACTTTTCAGCCTTGGAGTTTGATGCCATACTCTACGCTTGTGGGAGAAATATTCATGCAAACACAAAGGACTGCAGGAGAGAAAAACCATCTCAGCCATCAGCCAGTCCCAGCCCCAAGAACATAAAGTTAGCTGCACTTAAGCTTGAATTACATTCCTGGGTGCACAATTCCCATGTCTGTGCCATCAAGGTGGGCTGGGTGGAGGAAGAACGGACGGTGCCACCCATCAGGTGGGACAGGGGTCCAGGCTGGAGAGCCAGCTTGCTCAGACCAGCTGTAAAATAGGGAAGAATATGAATTGTTCTGGGCTTCTTTTTCCAGCTCTGCAATGCCTCCCCACATACCCTAATTAGATATGGTGGGGACTGCTCCTTCCTCAGGATTCCCCAAAGAAGTTGCCCATTCATTGCAGTTGGCCATTTTTCTCGGACTGCCTTCAGCTCTCTCACATGGAATCTTTGACCGTTGACTTCTCTTTGTGTGTCTGATCTCACTAACTCAGAAACTCCTAAAGGAAGAAACTGTGGGTCCCACTTCTCTCCTCTACTCAGAGCCTGGTATACAGCAGGCGTTGGTTTAAAGTTTATGGTTGGATCTGGCCAAACGATTGCAATCATCTTTCAGCGCCAGCTCAAGCTGCCTTCTGCCATTTGATTTTCATCTCAATCCATTGCCTGAAGGGTGGGGTGGGCAGGGAGGAAGAGACAGATGGAAAGACAGAGGGCAGGAGGCAGGCAAGTTGAGGGAAGGAAAGGAGGGAGGGTAAGCCTGATTTCTTGAAATTGAATGAGATTCGGTGGAGGGACAGACCTACAGGAAGAACTCAAGGCAGAGAGGGAGAGAGTAGGAGATGAAAATAGATCTCGACAATCCCCAGATGCCAAAATATTCAGGACTTCGTGATCCTCCTGGAACATCTCTCTAGCGGAGGCCACAGAGAAGGACCTTAATTCCTTTTCTAATTAAGGAGTTGCTCTGATGTGTTCAGGCACAGGAAGGAAAGTTACAATGACTAACATTTTTAGTGTCATTAAAAATAATTAAATTACGCAATCATTTCTTACACCCAGCCTGGATTTTTTTCAACACTTTCCTTCAAAATGAAACACTGAAAAGCCATCAGAGAGTTGGAGAGAGCCCTGTGGACAGAACCTTCATTTTAAGTGCCACTCTTGGCAGAGAGATTGTTATGGGCTTCAAAATCCATTTGAAATTATCTTGCTATTTTGTACGCACATTAAGAGACATAATGCCTTGGGTTTTAATGGTACCTTCTTACCTAGCAACCAAATGTGCTTTCACAAACATTCTCTTTTTGTACGTGAAGGGTGGTGGGTAGTATTCTTAGGCCCATTTTCTGGAAGAAGCAATGCGATGAGAACACAGAAAGCACTAAGGTCCCCTGTTATTGGCACCTCCTCTGTGCCAGACACTCTGCTGGGAGCTAGGGATGGAGTGCTGAAAGAGAGAGACAAGACCCCTGTACCAGAGAGGATGACATTTTAGTAGAAATACATAATAAACTACTGATGCACATGACAACTACATTTAGCAATGCGAGCCATCAAGACATTAAAAGCAGGTGATCAAGTGTCTAAGGCAAGTGAGGAAGTTGGGGACCTCCTCAAGGGGGGTGACATTTAAACTGAGAGTTGACTTTTTTTTTTTTTTACATGGGCAGGCACCGGGAA